>JADRCD010217277.1:0-35649 GCA_019843815.1 Montemys delectorum
GAAGAAGAAGAAGAAGAAGAAGAAGAAGAAGAAGAAGAAGAAGAAGAGAAAGATACTTTGAGTTGTCCCCCAATGGGCTCGTGTGTTGGCACTTTGTTTTCATCTGATGGCATTATTTTTGGAAAATCCCAAAACTTTTGGAAGTTGAGCTTAGTTAAGGGAAGTGGGTCACTGGGGTTGTGTCTTTCATGACATCTGCCCAAGCGCATGGAGTCAAGAAACCAGAGCCAAACCGTGAGCCAAAATAAGCATTTTCTTCTTTAAGTTCTGTGAGATATTTTTACCACAGTGCTGAGGAAAGTGACGAATACAGATGTTACCTAGGCCATGTTTCTGAAATTCTTATGCTCTTCTCAATCCCTCCTTGATGTTTGCCACCACCATTCCTGCACCACACACACACACACACACACACACACACACACACACACACACATGCACGCACACACGCACGCACGCACGCACACATACACACTTCCTCCCTCTATGTGTGTGTCCTTTTATCCTCTTTTTTAAAATTGTATTTCTTTGTTTTATATAAGTTCTCACTCCAGTCAAGCCTTCTGCTCTGCCTAGTCACTACTGTCAACCTAATACAATCTAGAATCACTTGGCAAATCACTTGAATTGAAGACTCAATCCGATTGGCCTATGGCCATATCTGTGAGAAATTGTCTTTATTAATGATTGATGTGGGAGGGTCCAGCCCAATGTGGGTGGCACCATCACTAGGCAGGCAGGCCTGGGCTATAAGAAAGCTAGATGAGCATGAGCTAGATGAGCAAACCAGTTAAATAGCTTTCCTCCATGGTTTCTTCTTCAGTTTCTCTTGAAATCCTTGACCTGACTTCACTTATGCCCTGGAAGTGTATGTAATCTGAATCTACCCTTTCCTCTCCAAATTGTTTTTGGTCAAAGTATTTTATCAGAGCAACAGAAGTCAATGAGAGCACTTCCAGATGACTGTTTTCCAGTTGCCATCTGATTGCATTATGTGGAAGACCCTAAGCCAGAACCATCTAACTGGAACCCATTGACACTGTGTAAGATAACAAGTTATGAGCCGGTGGTGGTGGCGCACGCCTTTAACCCCAGCACTTGGGAGGCAGAGGCCGGCGGATTTCTGAGTTCAAGACCAGCCTGGTCTACAGAGTGAGTTCCAGGACAGTCAGGACTCTACAGAGACAAGGTGTCTGGAAAAACAAAACAAACAAACAAACAAAAAAAGAAGATAACAAATTACTATTAGTGCTTGATCCTCTATGTTTTATAATGACTTGTTTTCATTACTAAATAACTAATACAATTCAAACACCTAAACTGTAAATGTGTTAGCCATTACTATACAAATCTACTTATAAAGAGAAAGGATTTGTTTCAACCCATAGTTTGGGGTCACAGCCAATTTACCCTTTTGCTTTGGTAACATATCTTGGCAGGAGTATGCACAGAGAAAAAGGTCCTCATGGCTATGAAATCAAAAGAGGAAAAAGAGACCAGGCTTCCGTAATTCCTTTCAAGACTCATTCTAAATGATATCCAAGCCTCCTAGTAGGGAGTACATCTTAAAGGTTCACCACCTCTCAATAGTGACATTGGTTGGACACAAAATCTATAATACGTAGGTCTTTGGCAGGGGTGGGATGGGGTTTCCAGATCCAAAGGATAGCTCTAAGCAAGGAGTCATGTGCTGAGTTGGAGAGATTACTCCACAAAGTAATCAAATTGGGTACTGGTAGGGAAAACATGAAAAATGGAGTGGGCCACACAGGAGTTAACCTCAGTAACAGTGAGCAGTGCTCTGTACAAACTTGCTGGAGGAATGATGAGCAAAAGAAAGAAAAACTGATTCACTGTGGTGAGTCAGTCTTCCAAGCCAGGCAGGACTCGGGCCCTCACACTATGTCCTACGCTGATTTTCCCACCCCAGCTTGACAGCTAATTACCCTTACACTTGGTCCGGGGGTAAGCACCATGGATACTCCCCTCCTTTGCCAATTGAAATATTTGCCCTTTCAGTTAATTACCTGCTCTTCTCATTTGGCAGAAAATGTGGACCAAGAATTTCCTCTGTGTTTGTGTGTAGTTGGTGTCTGGTTTGAAGCTTTACCTGTTAAATTGGCTTTTTAATTATTTTTTCAGTTGGATACATGCTATCTCAGACAAAGATGCCTCCTGCAGAACCTCACATTTCTTATTGTTCTGATTTGGGAAAGGGGCAGATGAAAGGGATGTGAGGATAGGCTCTCCGACAATGTCCCCCGCCCCTCGATTTTTTTCCTCCCTTTCTCCCTCATTCCCTTGTATCTTCCTTATACCTTTCTCCTCCCCCTCCTCCTCCTCCTCCTCCTCCTCCTCCTCCTCCTCCTCTTCCTCCTCCTTCTTTCCTCCCTCCCTTTCCTTTCTTCCTCCCTCCCTTTCTTCCTTTCTTTCTTTCTTTCTTTCTTTCTTTCTTTCTTTCTTTCTTTCTTTCTTTCTTTCTCCCTCTCCTTCCTTCCTCTCCACTAAAATTTCTTGGGCACCTGTGCATTACCCGCATTCTGTCTCTGTGAAAAACTGTCTGAGAATATCAATTTACCAAAGGGCAGGACATCGTTATTTGGCTCCATTGTTTCTGGTTCTGCGTTGAGGCTAAAGATCAAAGTGAGATGTATGTGTGGAACAGACACAGTCACCTTGCAGCAGCCAGGAAGGAGAGAAAGAGAGAGGAGAGAAAAGGAGAAGAGGAGAGAAGGAGAGGTCAAAGGGGAAAGGGGCTGTGCTGCTGGCAGCAAGATACACGCCTCCAGGACATGTCCACCACACCTCAAGCCCTGAGGTTTTCATCCCACATCAATACATTATCAGCTGGCATCCATACTTCTAGCACATGGCCTTTGGGGGGGGTCATTTATTTTTCTATATTATTGAAGTCTTATAATGGTGAGATGAGAATTGGGGGGCTTAGGGATTCTTTTTAACTTTTATTTAAAACTTTTTTTACATTTATTTAGTGTGGATATATGCACAGTTCCACAACATGTAGTATGCATAACTCACAGGAGTCAGTTCTCTTGTTGAACCACAAGTACAGGTCCTGGGGCCATCTCCTTCTACCTTAACGTTACCCCGAACCACCTCACAGCCCCATAGGGATCCTTTTTAAAGATCAAGATATTTGCTACAGAAATAAGACCGATCCTACCTCAATAAAATCTGACTTCTAAAAGTTGTCTTCTGAGCTTAGCACATACACTGTGGCACCCCACCACTGCACACACAAGCACACACATAACAACAACCGCAACAAACAAGAACAAAACACTTTTTATAAAACAGAAAGGAATATATAAAACAGAAAGAAATCTGTTGAGCCATGTATGGTGATTCAAGCCAGTAATGCTAACTTTTACTTAAGGAACTGAGGCAGGAGGATTATGAATTCAAGCCCAGCCTGAGCTTCATAATAAGCATTATGAAACTCCATCAAGAGAAAGAAAGAATAAAGAGAGAGAGAGAGAGAGAGAGAGAGAGAGAGAGAGAGAGAGAGAGAGAGAACTGTGGTGGTGCACACCTTTAATCCTAACACTTGGGAGACAGAAGCAGGCGAATATCTGGGTTCAAGGCCAACCTTGTCTACAGAGCTAGTTCCAGGATGGCCAGAGCTACACAGAGAAACCCTGTCAGAGAGAGAGAGAGAGAGAGAGAGAGAGACAGACACAGAGACAGAGACACAGAGAGACAGAAACAGAGAGAGACAGAGAGACAGACAGAAAGAGAGACAGAGACAGAGAGACAGAGACAGAGAGACAAACGGGACAGACAGAGACAATGAAGCTATGTTTGGAGAAGCTAGGTCATCCCCCACAACCTTTTGTTGCTGCTGTTGCTGTGCTGTGAACAGACCCTAGACCTTGCACTCTACCACTGAGCCATGTCTACAGTCCCAAGTTGGGTGTTACATTGGATTTATTTTGTCTTTCTATTATGATTGTATGTAGCTCTAAGACCTGAGTGACATGAGTATCTTTGTATTCATAGGAAAAGATGAAAACAGTACATTAATTTCCCACAACAAGTCCTAAGTTAAATGTTCCTTGTCCCAAAGGCTGCTGAACATGACTGACTCCCAACAGGATTTCCTCACCTAGATACAGGCTGTATTTCCTTTGTACCCAATAGGTATGTTGACAAATCAAAACAAGACAGTCCTTTCCACGTCAATAGAAGGCTAAACTAGGACAGCAGTACAGGGAGCAGCACTGTCCTCACATATCCTGTGGCATTTGGCCCCGGGGTTTTGTTTTACCAGAATAAGATTCCTCTAAGCCCAACTCTTGAGCCTTAGGAAGGCCTTGACAAGAAGGCCATGAATGTAGGTTCTGGGGTGCAGGGATGACTATACCCCCAATCCTACTCTCTTACTGACTCTAGGACCCTGATTTGGCCTATAAACTTCTCTACTAAATGACCTGATACTCCTATGTATAAGCCAGACTAGCCTCGAACTGGTTATCCTCTTAGGCACACAAGAACTGGGATTATAGGTATGTATCACTAGGACTGCCTTCTATGACTGCCTTGACTGTTTTTATAGTCAAGAAAATAATATATGTAAAATTCATAATCCATTATCTGGGCTAATGCAAATATGTTCATTAAACCACAACTATCTCTACTACATCCCTCAGACCCAGGGCAGATGGGTAATTGCTATTTGGCAGGACAACTCTAAGATGGTTCTTTCTGATACTCATATCATGGTTCTCATGCCCTCAGGCAGGAATTGTGACTTGCTTCTAACCAACAGAACACAGCAAAAGGGAAATCACTTTTGTGGCATGGTGAGATTACTTCTGTCTTCCTGGAAGCTCCCTCCTGTCTTCTCAGTTTGTACTTTTTGAAGCAGGCTACTAAGAGAAGTTTAGATGAATGGGGGAGTGTGTGTGTGTGTGTGTGTGTGTGTGTGTATGTGTGTGTATGTATGTGTGTGTATGTACATGTGTGTATGTGTGTGTATGTGTGTGTATGTGTGTATATGTGTGTGTATGTGTGTGTATGTGTGTGTGTGTGTGTGTGTGTGTGTATGGTGTTGGGAATTAAACCTTGTATGTGCTAAACAGATGTGTTATCACTGAACTGTTACAGGGCCCCAGACCTTAGCACAACTGATTCCATGATGGAAGTATCCTTCAGGTCATAAAAGTCAAAGCATAGATAGCACTACCTACCAAAACAAACCCAAAGACTAATCCAAAAGTACTAGCCTTGCTTTTTGGCTTCTGTAGTTCTGCTTCTGACTAACTGTGGTTAACTGAAGTGTGTTAATCCAGGACATGGGTTTTGTATGTAAAAGCTCACCCTGAGAAAGACTCAGTGCTACACTGAGATATGGAACATACAACGTAGTTGCTGGCCAGATAATAAACATCTGCTATTGACTTAAAGCCATGTTTGAGTGGTCTTCACTGGTAGAGTCTCCACAGAAGAACTATAACCCCAACCTGAGCCTTGTGAACTTGGAAGCAAATTCTTTTTGGACCTTCAGCTGGGACTCCAACCCTGGCTAATACCTTGATTGAAGTCTTGTGGGACACCCAGAAGTAACAGGACTTGCTAAGCCATACCTAGATCTGTTGTTGGTTTACACAGAGTTTCTGTGTAACAGCCCTAGTTGTTTTGGAACTAGCTTTGTAGACCAAGCTAGCCTCGAACTCACAGAGATCAGGCTGCCTCTGCCTCCGGAATGCTGGGATTAAAGGCCTACGCCACCACCACCCAGCCAGGTTTAGATTCTTAACTCAAAGAAAATGTGGGCTGTGTTGTAGTAAGTTGCAAAGTCTACGAGAAATATATTTCATAGTGAAATATAACCAATCAACACCCTCCTCCCATTTCTGGTTTAGAGCCCATCAACCCACTTATTCAGCCACTAACATCTATCACACTACTTCACAACTATTTTCTTGTCCCCCCCCCTTCCCCCTGACAGCGTGAGCTCTTCCAGAGTATAGCCTTGGCTGGCCTGGAATCCTCAATCGTTCCTCAGTCTCCCAAGTGCTAGAATTACTGCACCACCAAGGCTGCACCGCCACCAGCAGCAGATGGATATTATCCACTAGTTTTCTGTGATGATTCTTATCCAGCCTTGGTAGCCACTAGCTCTTCACCATCTGAGACATTTCTTTGGGAAAAGAAAATGCATCCTGCTCTTAAAATAGCTATACTCAGCCTTTCTGACTTAAACAACATGTGGTGCTTGTGGTAGACACTTTTAATTCCAGCACCTGGAAGACTGAAGCAGGATAGTCATCAAGCTATACTGAGTTACATAGTGAGTTTTGTGTCAGCCTGCCTACAGTGTACCCGTCTAAATAATTTTGTATTATATACATACAGAAATGTGGGCAAATCTTAAGTGTACAATTTGATAAGTCCTCCTAAGTAAACTCATCCGCATATCTGGCCACCGCCAAGATGAAGACCTTCATCTTCATTTGTGGGGCCTTCCTCTTTACTAACCTAAGAAGTAACCACCATCAAAAGCCATAACTACACATTTTTAATTGTTTTAGAGCGTTTAGTAAGTGAACTAACTGTAAGAGCTCATCTGCCGCCTTCTGCTCTCTCAACGTCACATTTGTGATTTTGACTCGTTAAAACTTCTCTGGATTAAATTTGAAAAATGATCACTGAGGAAGTGGAAGCCTGGATTTTGAGAGCGTCTCAAACTGGGTTGCATTAACCCAGGAGGGTGGCCACCAAGAGGGGATGGCCAGGGTTACAACCCCAGCGCCTCCAGGGGGCGGGGTCATCTTTGTGGGGCGTGGCCCTGCTGTGGCATTCCCCACCTCCACAGTTGGCGCCAGGGGCGGGGCCAGGCAGAGCAGGGCGGGGCTTCCTCTCTGTGGCTCGGAATCGCAGTTTGACCCCGGAAGTGCTGGATCTGTGGACGCTGTCCGGGTGTATTGCGGCTGAACATCTCGGGTGTGGAGCCGGGGAGGTAAGTACGTCCCTGGGCCCCAGCGGTGGTGCTCGGAAGGAGCCAGGACCGTGCTTCGGGCGCCCTCGGCACCCCCCAGCCCACGGGCTTCGCGGCGGAGCTAGGCTTACACTGCCCCAGGGGCTGTGAGTCACCCCCCTTAGGAGAGCCAGAACCTGGGGTTCCGGTTCATTTTAAGGCTTGGTCCTAGAGTGACCTGGGACGAACGGTCCCCACCACCTTCCCCCAAGCTTCAATTTCCTCCGTGTTCATTCATTCGTGCAGCAAGTGTTTGTTGACCGACACCCACGTGCCTGGTACAGACCTAGGCGCCGGGGATACAAACAGCAGGACAGACAAGAAGCTTACAGTCTAGAGGAAGGAGACAGTTAACAAATAAATACATAAAGCAATTTAAAGATATGATAGTAAGTAGCAAGGAGAGAGACTACTTCAGGGAGAAGACCTGAGAAGGTTTTCTGATAGAGAAACTGAGGCAACAGTAGCCCCGAGATACTCTCTGGCATATTACAGCTGTTGATTATATCATGACCCTTCCTCCACCTGAAAACATTAACTGTTGGCCTCTGCTGCCTTACCCAGCATAGAATGTATAGTGGTGCACAACTGTCCTGGTCCTTTTACAACTCAAAAGTCTAGTCTTTGCTTATTTTGTACCCATACACGTTAAGTGAAAACCTAAATCCTCTTTGATACCTCCCTTCTATCACTTCCGTAAGTCTTTGTTAAATGCTTCAACAGCTTTGGGTATTGGCAGACACTATGGCATTGGTTAGTATTTGTATCTGTCGTTTTCATGAAGAGTAAGCTTTGTGAATGGCACCATCAGATCAGGTTTTTTTTTTTTTTTTTTTTTTTTGTCCATGTTGGTATTTTCTGAACATCGTTGCCTGCTACATAGTTGGGACGGAAGCATCTAGAGTCAGGGATGATGACACATACTTGTAATCCCAGCACTCAGGAGGTTGAGTCAGAAGGACTGGTTCAAAAACAGCTTAGGCTACATGAGACCCTGTCTGCCATGTACCAGAATTAACTAATTAATTCATGTGTGTGTGTGTGTGTGTGTGTGTGTGAGAGAGAGAGAGAGAGAGAGAGAGAGAGAGAGAGAAGAGAGAGAGCTGGGTGTGATGTTGCATATAATAGTGTATACCAGCACTCAGGAGACTGAGGTAGGAGATTGCTAGAGTTAAGAGCCAGCTTATATTACAAGACCTTGTTTCCTAGATATTTTAAAAGCTAAATTACATTAATGCCAAGAAAAGCACTCAGGCCAGGCAGTTGTGGCACATGCCCTTAATCCCAGCGCTTGGGAGGCAGGGGCAGGTGGATTTCTGAGTTCCAGGCCAGCCTGGTCTACAGAGTGAGTTCCAGGACAGCCTGGGCTACACAGAGAAACCTTGTCTCAAAAAAAAAAAAAAAAAAGAAAAGAAAAAAAGAAAAGCACTTAAAAGAGCACCCAGTATCTAACAAACATATTGCTATTGTCTTGTCACTATATCTTATATCACCAGGGCTGGGCCAGACATATTGACATATTAGTATATCTCATATCACCTGGTAAGCAATAACTGATTATACCCTCAACTTGTCTGTGAGAGTATAGTGATTTCCTCCTAGCTAGCCTTGATGTTTTCACATTTCATGTCATAATGCACTTTTGCTGGCCTGCCCTTTGAAAGGGTTAATTGACCTCCATTGCATGATTCGCCCAATACACATGCCCTTCCTGTGGATAAGGCCAAAGTGTTATTTAAAAAAAAAAAAAAAAAAAAGAACACTGGATGGGAACACAGAAGAGCTGCCCTGCTAGTTTGATTTTGTATCCCATGTTCACATATATGTGGGTACAATGCATAGGTGTGGAAGTCAAAGGTCCCTCAGAAGTCATCTGCTTTTCCTTTGAGACAAGGCCTCTCGTTGGCCTGGAGCTTGTCTAGTGGACTGCCCTGACTGGCCAAGGAGGCTTTTGTCTTCTACTTTCCCAGTGCTGAGATCACAAGCCTGTACCATCACATCCTGCCTTTGAATCTGCTCTGGGAACTGAACTCAGATTCTTATGCTTGGGCAGCCTGGACAATGCTGACCGAGTTGTCTTCCAGTCTACTCTGTGACTATCTTTCTTATTTATTTATTTAAGCTGGAACCCAGGGACTTGCATGTGATAAGCCCAAATTCTATCACTGAACTGTACCTACCTGACCAACTCCTGGCTTTGAAACCTCTATGGAAGGGATCTTATGTTGGCAAGTTTTGAAGGATTTTCTCTTCCTTCTGTTAGTTTGTCACGCCCTTCTTTGAAGCCTGGAGAAATTGTAAAGTCTTTTTTTTTTTTTTAAGATTTATTTATTATTATACATAAGTACACTGTAGCTGACTTCAGACACACCAGAAGAGGGCGTCAGATCTCATTACGGGTGGTTGTGAGCCACCATGTGGTTGCTGGGATTTGAACTCAGGACCTCTAGAAGAGCAGTCAGTGCTCTTACCCGCTGAGCCATCTCACCCACCCCGAAATTGTAAAGTCTTAACACAACCTATGTATGAGGAAAAGGCCATTGTTCCAACCCTTAAAAGGCTCAAGATCTAGTGAGAGTCATGAGGAGCGTGTTCTTGTTCTGAGGAATGTAGCGTGTAGGTAGAGCTAGCCTAGCATTTGTGATGAATTCAGTCCCTGTTGCAGCAAAGAACATCTCTCCTAGTGGTTCATCATACATTTGGTGAGGCTGTATCTGCTCAGGTTATAGGGAAGAGAGCAAGAAGAACTGTGCCCACAGGCTGCTCCGGGACAAAGCAAACAAAAACAGAAAATGAAAGCAGTCTAGGTTCTTTTAGCCAGGACTTTTGTTTTTTTGAGACAAGGTTTCTCTATGTAACCCTGGCTGTCCAGGAAGTTTCTCTATAGATCAGACTGGCCTCAAACTCACAGAGATCCGCTTGCCTCTGCCCTGATTGTACTGGGATTAAAGATGTGCACCACCATGCCTAGCATGACTTCTTTCTTATAGTGAGTAAGAGTTATCTGGAAGGTATTTTCCTTCAGAACTGAGAACTGTTCTAGGATAGCAAATGCATACGAGGTCTTGAAAGCCCACATTAGGAGCCCACTGTGGCCAGGGGTTAATGCTGGTGCTGGGGTCCCTCCCAGAGTAGACCCTACCCCTAGGAATCTGTGTGTCTGCTTTCTTCTTCCCATTCATATTCCTTTCAGGAGGGTCACGCAGCACAATGCCAGCTCTGCCCCTGGACCAACTCCAGATCACCCACAAAGACCCGAAGACAGGAAAGCTGAGGACTTCAGCAGCGCTGGTGAGCCAAAGCCTTGATGCTGTTCAGCCTGACAGGATCAGCCTTGCAATTGCAGAGCAAAAAGGAAATTCCTTCTTTTTCTGTTCTAAGAATGACCCAAGGGCTGTGGCTGCTGATCAGTAGTTAAGATACTACTAGGCCCTTCCGAAGCCTAGTGTAGAACTTTGCTTCTGAGTAGCAGCCAAATTTGATAGTGTTTTCCACGTCAAGTTGTGTTGTGTTGTGTCATGTCTAGCCCCCCACCCCCACCCTGGGGCCCCAGTATTTATTTTTAATCATTCTGAAGGCAATTCTGACTTTGTCTGAGCTGGGCTGGAAATGGTTCCACATCCTAGTTTGGTGATTTCCCTTTTGTAGGATTACTGGTTTCTGAGGTTGAGCTGGTCTTTAACTTTAATCTGGTACATGAAGTGAGACATACAGAGAGACTCTGACAGGGCCTGTGAAACTGAAAACTAAGGAGGCTGTGAACCTGCCAGTTCCCAGCATCAGAGAGAGATTAGAGCCATGGAGAGGTGCCAGGCTGCTAAAAAAAAGGGACAGAAGTGGGGATTTGAGTCCTTGTACCCACTTGTAGATTTCCCAAGAATATGAGCTTACTTGCACAAGGTGGGAAGAAGTAGTTTCTAGAGGCTTGAGTAAAGTTGTGGGAAATGGGAGCTAAGTGTTTAATTTCCTGCATTTTGGTTGGCTTTTATTATTTCCTATTCAGTCTCTAAGTATAGAACTTAACATAGTGCCCCATGGGGGTCAACATATTCTGAAAAGTCACCCAGATTAATTTTTCTTCTTCTTCCCCCCCCCTTATTTTAAGTTAGTTCTTTGAGAATTTTGTACAGATGAACCCCCTTCCCATCCACTAGGCCTTGTGTCCTTTTCTTTAAGCCCATCGAGTCCAGTTGCTGCTGCCCACATGCTCTTGGATGTGTGGTCTTACTTGAAAGGTGGCCAGCCCACCAGTGACTGTTCCCTTAGAGAAAACTGACTCTTTCCCTTCGGTCAGCTGGGTTGGGACTTCATGCCCATCTCCCAAGATTATCTTATTTAAGCCACATTATATCCCTACCAGTGAATGTCTTGATTGTCACTATTTTACATAGTTCAAGGTCACAAAGCCAGGAAATCAAGAGAGCTAGGATGCTATGTTAGCCAGTCCAGTCCCAGAATGTCCTGTACTCAGCTATTCTTCTATAAAGCTGCTTGCTTTCCTGTTCATACTTTTACATATGGAGGATGTTTGTCAGAAAAGCTAAAACTGTACTATTTAATTCAGTAGCCATCTAATAGGTAACATGCACAATTGTAACAAAAAAAGCATAACGATTGTACTGTGTCTAGTGCTTGAAGTGTGGACTATGTAAGTGAAATATCCCATGTGATGAGTGCCTACTGTGTGGTTCAGGCAGATAATGCAATTCCACTGTCACAGAATGTTCTGTTGGACAGTGCTGGTGGAGACTTCAGTGGTTGAGTCTGGTTTTAAACCTCAGCCCTTCCCCATATGCTGAATGAACTCCTGGGTTGTTAGTTGTGGGACTGGGAGGGCAGAGGCCTGGTCCCTTTCATGACTGGCTTCTCAGTGACAAGCACAGTAAGCTCTTTGGAAACATTCTTTAAGTCAGAAACCACAGTCAGACCTACTGCCCGATGCTAGAGCTTCAAAGAGAAAATATCTAGTCCTGTGCTTGTGGGGTTCATAGCCTGCCACCAGTAGCTTCTAGCAGTATGATGACTAGGAGAATAGGAGGAAGGCCTGGTTCTGACACAATGCAGAGCTCGTTCAGATCAGATTTTGGAGTGCTCACAAGGAAGATCTTGGGCTGGTAGGAGGGATGTATAGCCAGGGATGATTTCCTGGAGGAGAGAGGTCCTGCACTGGGTGTTGGAAGATGCATTAGCTCTATCCGGGCAGAGCAGAAGGACAAAGCCCTGGTTAGAAAACTCAAGGATGCCTGGGAGACTCTGACTCTTAGGTCAAGAACAGATCCCTGGCGGTGGGGTGGCACTATGGCAGAAGTAACAAACACAGGCTTTGTACCTATTTGGTAAGTTGGTTAACCATTAGACCTCAGGAGCCCAAAAAAGATAATAATGGGCCAGGCATGGTGGGGATCAAATGAAACGTCTGTGGATTACTACTGTGCCTGAACAGAGCAGTACTCAATAGATTGCAGTTATGCTGGTGATAACAAGCAGCAACTGTGACATTGACTAGGCACTAGGATGGAAAGAGGGATCGGCTGAAAGACAGTTGCCTGGAGACAGGTCTTGTTGGTAATTCTGAAGAACATTAACCATAGGCTTCAGGAAGCTCCTGAAACATTGTCCTGAGATATGTGTAGGATTTTGTGTTTTGAGTCTCAGATTGGGACAAATAGATCTCTGCCCAAGGAGCAATGCCTCTGCAGATTGATAGGTGCTTATTGATGTGTATTAAGTAGTTACTATTTCAAGGAGTATGCATTTGAAAAACCTGTCAGAAGTAGTGTTGGACTCTTCCCTGACGGACACTAAGAAAATGGGTTCCTATCAAGATCCATAAAGGCTTGATGGGCAGTATTTTCCTAGTTTGCCAGAGCAGATAGGCCCTAAGCCAGACTTTTGAAAGGTGGGATTAAAGGTAGGAGAGGCACAACTGGAGCCTGCTACTCCTGCTCTGAAACCATCTATGGCTACTCATAGAGCCTTTTGCAAAGCTTGCCATTTAAAGAGGCAGGACCTGGCCATCCATTCTTTTGTCCAGCTAATGAATATGTAGAGAGTCCTCTCAATGCCAAGCACTGTTGAAGTACCATTGAAAGACAGTAAACTGCATAGTTAAAGTCAATAATTTGATTGTTTTCAGCATTGGTAATATGCTAATGAAGCCATCACTGTGATCTAGAGTGAGCATCTTCACCTTTCCTAAAAGCCCCCTGTATTCATCTAATACCTATTCCCTCCTCTCTCCCTTAGTACAACAGCAACTGACCCAAAAGTGATTTTGATGCTGTTTAGCAAGAGCCATAGTCGTAGGAAGACAATTCAGGTGCTGGGAGAGGGAGGAAACCCCTTAGTCCAGCCTAAGAGGGAATTAGGGAGGTTTCTAGGGGGTTGTGAGGTCAGAAGGGAAAAGCAGTGAGATGGGGTTGTGCAGATGTGTCCTGTAGCTCCTACTTGGGCTGCACTGTAAGCTTTGCTTTAATCCTGCCTCAGTTGTCTGCTTAACCTCAAGGCCTTAAAGTTGTGGACCCTACTGAGTCTTTGTTTTCTTCTCTGCCACACAGGCTGTCTCCCTTTTAGCTAATCCTGGATGAGAAAAAGCAATAGGGAGTTTGACATGCCTGTTCCACAGCTGGTGTAGGGCAGGTCCTCAATGGGTGGTAGGTTTGTTGTTATCATTTTGTCACCCCTCAAACCCATGTCTCAGTGCCCAGATTCATCTGTGCATGGTATATGACTGTTTTTATGCCTCTATAAGAATATTTCTTCAGCTGGGTGGTGGTGGCACACACCTTTAATCCTAGCACTCGAGAGGCAGAGCCAGGTGCATCTTTAAGAGTTCCAGGCCAGCCTGGTCTACACAGTGAGTTCCAGGACAACCAGAGCTACACAGAGAAACCCTGCCTTGGGTGTGGAGGGATAATTTCTCCCATCAATTGTAGATACCATTGATCCCAGGGGCAGGCAAATCTCTATTAAATTTAAGGCCAGCCTAGTCTACATAGCAAGTTCCAGGTCAGCCAGGGCTATAGTAAGAATGTGTGAGAAAAAAAGAAAGAAACAAAAAGGGAAAGGGAGCAAGAAAGGGAGGAAGGGAGGGAGGGAAGGAGAGAGAGGACAAGCAAGCTAACTTTCTTTCACCTAAAAATCCTTTTCTTCCTGTTAGGCTCAATTTAGGTTTTTGCCTTGCCTAAGAGGCATCCCTCTTCCACAGGCTGTTAATTCTTTCCTGCACTCCTGTCACCATTTAGGCCTGAGTTGTCACTTCATCCATTTAGGGCTCCCTTGGTGGCTTAGATGTTCATCTTCCCCAATGGAACATGAACTTTGTGACTTGGAGAGAACTTGAGCCTCTAAGCTGGGACCTACATCACTAGATGCTTTTATTCATGTGCCCCTAAACCTGGCATACTAGGGGCCCTGCAAAGAGAATCATCGGGTCAGAGGAAGGAAGCTTGGAAGGCAAGAGATGAGCTCTTTTTCAACAGATCAGTGCCTGGAATGCTGCCACTGTATAAATGGGAGAGGGTCCACCGAACCATGTGTTAAATGGCTGCAGTGAATCCTATGGAACTTGCAAAGTCCCATGAGGTCTTAAGGAGACTGATCCATCTGTCTTGATGGTTCTAGAGTTGGGTCTGGAAGTGGAAGGCTGTGGTTGATAACAGCGGAGGCAGTGCCTGCCCCTCCTCTTATTACAGCTTCTCCCTGAGAGAGCCACTCTCCTGTAGACTAGGGTGAAAACTGAGCCTGTCTTCTTCATAGTGAACAGAGTGAGGTCTGTCTAGGGTGTGGTCAGGGCTGGGAAGGAAAGCCTGTGACTCCAGCTGAGATCTGCTGCCACTTGATTAGAACCTTTAAAAGAATTAGTTGAGGGCTTTTTTTTTTCTGGTTATAAAAAAGAAAATAATGCTATATAGAATATGATAGCTGTTTGAATCAGAATGGAAAGACAGACTTAAACAAATACTTGATATGCATATGGCTATATTCTACTGTAAATACCTAGAAAGGACAGCATATGCTCAGTGGCTTCCTGGGAGGTCATGGAGACTAAGATTATGCGTCTCCTCGTCTCCTCCCCTCACTCTCCTTTGCCTTCGTCGCCTTTTCTTTCCCTTCCCCTTTTCCTCCTCTCTCCCTTCCACACCCCCCACCATGCTGAGGATTGAACCCAGGTCCCCACATACACGGAGCACACACTCTGCCACTGAGCTATATATCCTGAGCCCACATAGTGCTTGAAAAGATGCTTATGTGTTACTTGGAAAATTAATTATTAATTTTAAAAGTACATGATCATTGTTTAAATATGGAAAAATAAGGTCAAACATGGTGGCTCATGCCTTTAATCCCAGCACGTGGGAGGCGGAGGCAGGTGGATCTCTGAGTTTGATGCCAGCTGGTCTATAGAGTATGAGCCTTTGTCTCAAGAGAAAATACAGAAAAATATAATGAAGCTATAATTCCCTAGCCCCAAGATAACCAGTATAAGTCTGGGAATTGTTCCTTTCTTTTTAGAAATCTGTACCAGTATATGAATACATTGACTTCAAAAATTTATAAACCTGGTTATATTAGAATTTTGTTTCTTTTTCTAACCTTAACCTGTCCCCTTACCACTAAAATGCTCTAAAAACATGTTTTGTTTTTTGGTTTTTTTATTTTGTTTTTTTAAAACCATCTTGTATTCCCTGGGTGCAACCATGGCTCCTTTGTTAGGTACACTGGGTTCTTTATACTTAGAAGCTCCTGGAGGGTCTCTGGTTGGAACAACCAAGTACTGTTGTTGCTGTGGGTTGGCAAAAGGGCCCTCCCTGACTAACCTCTGCCACATTAACACGTGGTTTTTGGATTCGTAGCACCCTGAGCAGAAGGCAGACCGGTATTTTGTGTTGTACAAACCACCCCCTAAAGACAACATTCCCGCCCTAGTGGAGGAGTACCTGGAACGTGCCAACTTCGTAGCTAATGACCTCGACTGGCTCCTGGCCTTGCCTCACGATAAATTCTGGTGCCAGGTAACATACTATCAAAATTCACACTAAGACAAAGCACATGCTTGGTTGGTTGCTGTTGTTTTTCTCTTCCCTAGGAGTTGCTTTTTTGTCTACTTTCCTTGGATCCTTAACAGCAAATTGTGGTTTGGATTGCTGTCTCATATTGCAACTTTCCTGATGTTTACCCACTGTCCATCCATGTGTCATTTTAAGAAACTTATATTTACCCCTGGGCTCATTCATACCTCCTTGGTTCCTTGGGGTTGGGGGTTTGCAGTAAGTCAGGACTGATGGGCCATAAGCACCTATGTAGTCTACCCACAAACCTTTGAGCCCCGGGAATCAGTTCTTGCTCTCCTCTCTCACTTGGCTTAGGTTATTTTTGATGAGACCCTGCAGAAGTCCCTGGACTCCTACCTGCACTATGTACCCCGAAAGTTTGATGAGTGGGTGGCCCCAACCCCCGAGGTTGCTGACATGCAGAAGCACCTGCACCGGAGTGTTTTCCTCACCTTCCTTCGAATGTCCACGCACAAGGAATCCAAAGTAAGCCTGCGGTCCTGTGACGAGTGTCCATGTGACAGCCAGCACCTCTGTGCCAGACTCTACCCCTAGGAAAGAAGGCTCTGGGGGTGCAGGGTTCCTCTCTGTCTCCCTCTTTATTCCTTCTTTTGGGGAAAGAATCTGTGCCACTTACTTCCCTTGTCCTCTAGTCTGCCAGCCTACCCACAGTATACCCAGTGTTTTCAGCAGCAGGAACTCCAGGGTCCTTATCGCAGTTGATGTGTGGCTGTGACTTTACTCATGTGACAGAGTAAGGACACTGATTCTGACTTTTGGAAGAACTCAAATATGTATACTTTAAAAAATATTTGCCAGGGGGGTGGTGGCGCACGCCTTTAAACCTGGCACTTGGGAGGCAGAGGCAGGCGGATTTCTGAGTTCAAGGCCAGCCTGGTCTACAGAGTGAGTTCCAGGACAGCCAGGGCTACACAGAGAAACCCTGTCTCGAAAAAACAAAAAAAAACAACAACAAAAAACAAAACAAAACAAAACAAATATATAAAAAGATAAAAGATAAATTTTATCTTCTTTTTTAAATATTTATTTATTTATTTATTTATTTATTTAATATGTGTGAGTACACTGTTCCAGACACACCAGAAGAGGGTATCTGATCCCATTACAGATGGTTGTGAACCACCATGTAGTTGCTGGGAATTGAACTCAGGACCTCTGGAAGAGCAGTCAGTGCTCTTTAACCACTGAGCCATCTCTCCAGCCCCAAATATTTATTTTATTAATTAATTTATATGTCTCCATATATGTATGTGCATGTGTATATATGTGTATATACATATGCCAAAGAAACCAGAGCTGTAGTTGTAGGTAGTCATAAGCAAACAAAGGGGATACAAGAAACTCACCCTTAACCACTAAATCATCTCTCTAGCTCCTCATATATGCACTTAAAAAAAAAATCATTATTGAGCTGGGCGTTTGGCTGTGATAGAACCTGACATGAAGGAAGATTCATCTCCAATACTAAAACCTCAAAGAACTCAATGTTGTAGAGATATTAGAAAGATAGTGAGTGCTACTCACAAAAATTCCCTGGCCTAAAGTTACTGCCATTTTTAAAAATTATGTTTCTTTATATGTGTACATGTTTGTGTATAGATGCATTGTCAGAAGAAAAGTTGCAGGAGTTGGTTCTCTCCCCATGTAAGTCCTGGAGGTGGAACTCAGGTCATCAGACTTGGCTGCAAGTGCCCTTGCCCACTGAGCCACCTTGTCAGCACTCAATATCACTGTAGTTAATGGACGTGTCCCTCCGTGGACTTCCTGTCCTTTGAGTGTGAGTGCATCTTTGTGCCACTACCCATGTGTGAAGATTAGATGACAACTTGTGAGAGTGGCCTTTATTTCCATCCTGTAGGCCCTAGGGATTGAACTCAGGTCATCAGACTTACCAGCAAGAACCTTTACATACTGAGCCATCTCATCAGCCTTCAAAGTCACTACTGTTAATGTTATAATGTTAATTTCATGCTCTTTCATGGAATCTAACATTTGTTTTTAAAAGATTTGTTTTGTGAGGCATAGTGACACATGTTTTTTTGTTTTTTGTTTGTTTGTTTTTTGTTGTTTTTTGTTGTTTTTTGTTTTTTTTCGAGACAGGGTTTCTCTGTGTAGCCCTGGCTGTCCTGGAACTCACTCTGTAGACCAGGCTGGCCTCGAACTCAGAAATCACCCGCCTCTGCCTGACACAATCTTTTAATCCCAGCAACTCAGGAAGTAGATGCAGGTGGATTTCTGTGAGTTCATGTCCAGCCTGGTCTACTTAGTGAGACTCAGTCTCAAAAAAATATTATTTTTATTTATATGAGTACACTGCAACTGTCTTCAGACACACACTAGAAGAGTGCTTCAGAAGAATGCAACCATTACAAATGGTGTGAGCCACCATGTGGTTGCTGGGAATTGAACTCAGGACCCCTAGAAGAGCAGTCAGTGCTCTTAACTGCTGAGCCATCTCTCCAGCCCTATTTTTATTATTTATAATTATATATGAATCTCTGTGTTGGTATGTTCAGGTGCCTATTTTTAAGATTAGTTTAGTTTTTACTTATGTATGTATATGGTTGTATGTGTATGTGCTCATGTATGCCATTATCAATGGAGGCCAAAAGAGGATATTTGAACCCTTGGAGCTGGAGTTATAGGCAGTTGTGAGCTGCCCAATATGGATACTAGGAACCAAATTCCTGTTCTCTGTAAGAGCAGCAAGAGCTCGTAACCACTGAGCCATTTCTCTGGCCCCTCCTTCAGGGAAGTTTTGTGTGGCAGGGAACAGAGAACTTTAAAGACTGGATCTTAGGGTTGGGATGTAGTTTGGTAGCATAGTGTTTGCCTAGTATGCACAAAGCCCAGGGTCTGGTCCCTGACACCACAGTAAAAAAGGGATCTTGTTTTATTTGTTTCTTTGTTTGGAGACGGGATCTCCCATGGTAGATCAGACTGTTCTCCAATTCACCATTGTCCTGTCTTAGCATCTAAATACTAATATACATACCTTTTAATATATATGTGCTCATGTGTATGTATGAGCTCTTGGATGTCAAAAGAGGACATCAGATCTCTTAGAACTGGAGTTACAGGCAGTTGTGAACTACCATGTGGATGCTGAAAAGTGAATACAGGCCTCTGCAAGAGCAGGAAGTGCTTTTCCCTGAGCCATCCTTCCAGCCCCTCTGAATACTGACTTTTACAGGCATTCACCAACAAACCCAATGCATTTTTAAACTACATTTTCATTATAATTAAGTTTCAAATATATACATATACTTGAGAGAAAGTTCCATGTATGTAGAACAATGAGTCCCATGTTCCCCTTACACCACCTGTGTACTTCGCAAGGTTTTGTCACTCTTGTTGAGTCTGAGCTTTCTTTTTTATTGAAGTGTTTTTATGTAAGCCCAGACACTGCTGATTTACCTACAGATACTGAAAAGCAAACTCACACTAGGAAGCTGAGTCTTTCCCAGTATGTTTCTGTTTACTTAAAAATGCAGAGTCACTATAACTTGGGGTCTTTTCATAAAGCTCAGACATATATACAATACAGGCATACTACCACAGATTAGCCTGTGCCCAGCTGATGAGCATCAAGGTGTTCTCTCATGAGTTTGCTGTTGCAGCATCTGCACACGCAGCCTCCACCCTTTCTCTGCTCTTTCTTCTTAGGACCACTTCATTTCTCCATCTGCATTTGGAGAAATCCTCTACAACAACTTCCTCTTTGACATCCCGAAGATCCTGGACCTCTGTGTGCTCTTTGGAAAAGGCAACTCACCACTGCTCCAGAAAATGATAGGTGAGTAGGGTGGAGGACCTGGGGGTGGGCAGGGGAGGACCCACATGCCAAACCAGAGGCCACGAGTGCTGGTGTTAGACAGCACAAGAGTATCAGGGGCAGGTGGTAAGAAGTGACTTCACAGATGTAATACATACATATACGCACACATCTGTACACATCCATGTGTATGCACAGATGTAATACATGCATACATACATACACACAAGTATAATACATGCATAGATATATAATACACACAAAGATGTACCAACTCTGAAGTAAATAACTGGGGAGTCAAAACAGCGTGGCAGGCAGTGCCTCAAGAACCTGTGACTCTTGCTGGCTGGTGCGTACCTATAATCCCAGCACTCAGGAGGTTGAGGTAAGAGGGTTGTGAGTTTGAGGCCAGCTTGGGCTTACATAGTAAGTCCATGCCATACTGGGCTATTGGGACCAAAACAACAAAATATTTGGATGTCTTAGTGTTAAAACAAGTGTCAGTCAGTGGCAGGAATGAGAAATTGCAGATTGTAGGCCTTCATTGGAATGTGGCCTGGGTTCTTGTCATAACATGCACTTCCTCTTTGCTGTCTTCACTGGATGCTGCTGGGATCAGTGCTGTCATTGTCCCCATTTATAGATAAAAAAAGATTGAATTTTAAGGGACTTGACTAAAAGCCTCTACTAGTCAAGTAGCCAATCTGGAACTTAACAGCTATGAAGAACAGAACTGACTCTCGCTCTCTCTCCTCTCTCTCAGATGGTGGGGCTGCCTCCAATATAACACATACTCAGCATTGCTGAGAGTGGGTGGGGCCGTAAGTTTGGAGACTCTGTAGCTGTGGAAAGAGGAGACACTAAGTTGGATTTCCTAAGGCAGAAATGGGCGGGAGGGTTCAGTCAGAAATGAAAGTGGCGGGGGTTGCTGCAGAGGGTATGCCTCAGCCGATTCCTTCAGGAATTGTAGTTCATAGTATTGGGTCTGGAGCCAGGTGATGTTCATTTGAGCACTCCTGCTGGCTTCCCCATCCTCAGAAGGTAGGGCATAGCGCTTCGGGAGCCTGAAGTAAGAGAGAGGCTCATGAGTTTAAGACTAGCCTAATCTACATAGTGTTCCTGGCTTTAAAAACAAAACCCAGACAACTACCTTTGGGATAGTCCTCTCTCTCTCCCTTTCTTCTTTTTTCTCCTAACTGAATTTATATGTATGCATGAATGCATGCATACATACACACACATGTATATAGTTAAATATATAAAGTTTATATATTATAAGTATATAAAACAAATACAACTAGTTCTATGTATATATAAAGCCACTTATAACAATCTAAATTTTATATGTAAATATATAAATCTATAACTGGTTTTTGAAAAGTTTGTTTTGTTTTAGTTTTTTGAGATAGGGTTTCTCTGTGTATCTCTGTAGACCTGGCTGGCCTTAAATTCAAATCCAGCTAGGCAAACATTCTTAACAGAGCTATGTCCATAGCTTACAAATAAAGAAGCAGGAAAACCATTAGTAGATATTTTTGAGTCTATTATTTATTTCTTACTCACTTCAGGTCATTTCTCTGTATATATTTTAAATATATTAGATCATAATATATGTGAAATTTTCACCTGTCAATTTATTGAAACATTCTCGGTTTCTCATTTGAGTCTAATTATTGCCTGAGTGTGGATTATCTTATTTATTGTCCCAGAGGGGCAATATAAATTCACTATAGACTTAGAGGATGAGGTGAGTAAGCAAAAGAAAGCATAGTAAGTTAGGGAATCAGTTGCCAGGCCAGTTTGGTTAGAGTGGAAGGTTACAAGAGAGCACATGAGGAGCCAGGGAGAGGCACTGGAAAGGCTCCATTCAGCTTTCTGAGGAGTGTGGCATTGCCCACTGCCCGTCACTTAACTCCCTATCTCACACGCAGCTCTCTGTTTGGGTATATCAGCTTCACCACGTCAGTGAGCCTTTCAAAGTCTCAATTTTAGAGAAAGGAAAAGCTGATGGTCTGCCTTCTTGGAGAGGGTATGGGGTTAAATAGGAAAAAGTGAGCAACACACTTAACACTGGGCCTGGCAGGACACAGGCACCTGCTGGCAAGTGTGAGCCCGTATTGTGATGAGGCTGTGGAGCTTCTAGGAGCTTGGAGCAGGGTGAGGAGCCAGCTGGTGACAAGGTTAATCTATTAAGGCAGCAATTGGCACATCGCGGGAGTGAGGCAAGTACCTGGGTGGGACTGGGACAGAAAAGGACGTTATGCAGCAGATGTAGAGAAAACTTAACAATTTTGGAGAAAACAGAGAGACAGAGAGATAGACAGAGAGATTAGTTCAGGACTTGGTCCTGTGCATTGTGAGTTAGCAACAAGGACACCTTTGATTGCAGTGGGGAGTAGCTGGGAGATGCAGTATCACGGACAGACCAGGAAAGCGCTTCCTGCCCCCTAGGCTGTCCTCATTGGGGCCACTGGCTCCTCTAAGAATCAGGTGAAACATAGATGTCATAGATTTTTGAGAGTTTCTTTTCTTTTTTCTTTTTCTTTTTCCTTTTTTTTTTTTTTTTTTTTTTTTGGTTTTTTGAGACAGGGTTTCTCTGTGTAGCCCTGGCTGTCCTGGAACTCACTCTGTAGACCAGGCTGGCCTCGAACTCAGAAATTCGCCTGCCTCTGCCTCCCAAGTGCTGGGATTAAAGGCGTGCACCACCACTGCCCGGTGAGTTGTTTCTTTTTAATTTAAAAAATTTTAAGTTACATTTCTAACTTTTATTTTGTGCAAGAGTAGGCTCTATCCTTCCACTAAGTGGATCCTAGACACGAAACTAAGGCCATTAAATGTGATGAAAGGTGCATTTTCCTACAGAGCCATCTTGCTGACTGTCTGGGATTTCTATTGCTGTAACAAACGCCATGACCAAAAGTAACTCAGGGAGGCAAGAATTTATTCAATTTACAGTTCTATACCAGAGTATATTGTTATTCAAGAAGTGAAGGCAGAAACTTAGTGCTGCTTACTGGCTTGCTCTCCATGGCTTGCTCAGCCTACTTTCCTATTCCATCCAGGACCACCTACAGTTGCCTAGAACTTCCTACATTAGTTGAGAATGTCCTGTGGACTTGCCTACACACAGGCCATTCTGGAGGTGTCATTTTTTCAGTTGAGAGTCCCTCTTCTCAAATTCCTCTATTGCAGCCAGCATAGTATACCATAACTACTACCTTTTTTTTTCCTTACTAATGATGTGAAGCCTAGGCTGGAACTCTTCTGCCTCTGCCTCATAAGGGCTGAAATTACAGATGTGGGCCATCATACCTTGCTTTTCTTTTCTTATGTTTTTGGGGGATTTGCTGTTTTGTTTTGAGACTGGTCTTACTATGTAGTCAAGATCAGCCTAGAAGTTGCTACATAGTCCTGCCTCTGCCTCCCAAATGCTGGAGTGTTAGATATACACCACTATGCCTAGCTGCAAGTACTTTAAAACTATTTTCCAATCACTAGGCTGAGGATTCTAAACTGACTTAATTAAGGAGAATCTCAGTTTTGGCTCCTACAAGGTTGTTGGTTCAAAAAAGGTGCAGGCCAGGCACCTGGAGCCTGTGTGTGGTGGCAGATGTAGCCTGTAGAAGCACTTCTCTCTTTCTCTCTCTCAGAACAGCTCTCTTTCCAGTCCTTGACTAGAAGGCACAAGGGCAGCATCCACTTCCAATACCACAAAGACTCTGTGGCAAAGCAATTACTTGTAAGAATGATGAGGAAGGAAAGATGAGAGGGTGAGCTGCCTCATAGAGACAAACATAGTCCTCTCTCTCTTTCTCCTACTTAATCAACTGGCAAGATTGGTGTTGGCTATCAGCAGTCAGCTTCTAAAAGCAGGACTCCTCAGTCTCAAGCTTTTTTGCGCATCAGGAGAAAATGAGGCCCTGCATCCTTCCTAGGTTGGTGATGTGTGTGGCCGTGTCTCCTGTTCACCCTGGCTCGTCAGTCAGGGAAAAGGGAGCCCAAGGATACCCTGCTGCTTCCTTACCTCCGTAAAATGTTAAGATAAATTGGCCTACCTTAAAATCACAAGCAGTTTTCAACGTTTATTTATTTCTTTATATGTATGTGGATGCTTTGCCTGAATGTTTGTGTGCATGTGCTCATGTAGTGCCTGCAAAGGCCAGAAGAAGACATCAAATCCTCTAGAACTAGAGTTACAAGTGCTTGTGAGACGACAGTATATGGGTCCTGAGACACTAACCCAGGTAGGTACTCTGGAAGAGCAGCCAGTGCTCTTAACCAATGAGCCATCTCTCCAGGCTCAAGATGTATTTCTTTAAAAACTTTTTATTGATTCTCTGTGAATTTCACATCATGCACTTCAGCCTTGTCTCGTGTGTGTGTGTGTGTGTGTGTGTGTGTGTGTATGTGTGTGTGTGTTTGTTTTGCCACACACATCTATGTACATTGTGTGTGTGCCTGATGCCCATGGAAGCCTGAAGAGGGCATCAAGTCTGTGAAACGAGTTACAGATGAGTATGAGCCACCGTGTAGACCCTGAGAACTGAACTTGAATCCTCTGCATGAGCAGCAAGTGCTCTTAACTGCTGAGCCAGCTCTCTGGCCCTGTTTGTGTGTGTGTGTGTGGTGTGTTTTGGGTTTTTGTTGTTTTGTTTTTTGATCAAAAGCAAGAGAAATCTTCATTCTCATTTAAATCAGGTAAAGAAGAGGAAAAGAGACTCTGAAGACCTTAAGAGTCTTTGGGTTGTAAAATTGGAGTTATCATGCTGAAAGTGGTGACACATGCCTTTGATCCCAGCACTTGGAAGGCAGAGACAGGTAGATCTCTGTGAGTTTGAGGCCATCCTGGTCTATAAAGCAAGTTTTAAGACAGCCAGAGCTGTTACACAAAGAAACCTTGTTTTAAAAAAACCAAAGGAATAAAAGGAGGAAAAAATTTGAGTAATCTTGATGCTTGAAAAAAAAACCATTTTTCTGGCAGGCAATGAGGAATGTCTACCTCATCCTGGGTGGTCAGGATAGCAAGAGGGATATGCCATGTCCCTGGGAGTGCCTATTTCAGAAGCACTGCATAGAGGAGGTAACACATTCTTGAGATGGGATGAACTCTGGGAGGTCATTTCAGGCAGAAGAGACAGGGCTATTGTCTGAGGTTAAGGTTGGCTCTGATTAGGTCTAAGGGAGGGCTCTGATTCAGGGAGTGGAAGTCGGTGGTCTTGGGTGCCAGCAGGGGCTAGATTTGATTTCTTAGGACTTTTTGTATTAAAGTCAGTTCAGACTAGCCCTGGAGGATCAGGGCATTCCTTGCCTCTGTGGAGGATGGTGCAGATGGTCCAGGCACACCTTCGTAGATTACAGGGAGATAGGAGCCTTGAGCTAAGGAGGTTAGACTAGAAAAGCTCAGCTTGTTGGAATCAAGTTGTAAATGGCATCTAGGACTGTGCTGATGAAGGCCCAGCTACTTGCTAACTCATCAGCCTCACCTGGCATTTTATCCCTTCACGTTAACCTTCCCTGTAACTGGACTAGGGCTACAGGGTTGTCAGTATTGGACGCTCTGGCACTCATATACACTGCAGGAGAGAAGCAAGACAAAGGCAGAGAGCAAGACTCCTTGGCCATACCTCTTTGAATTCACCCTTTGCCCTTCTCAAAAATGAAATCTAAACATTGTCTGGTACTTACATAAAAACCAGACTTCTTTAGAGATGGGGGCTCAAGGCTGGCCACCTCTCAGAGGCAAAAATTATGGTGAGATGAGACATCCCAGGCCTTCAGCCTGGCATTTCTCATTGTCGTGTCCTTCAGCTATGATTCCTTCCCTTACCATTTGGACAGAGAAACACTGGGCTCTGTCCTAGCTACCATATGTTGTAAAGAGGTGCATGCAGCAGCAGGTAGAGGGTCGTAAACATCTTGAACCCAACAGCTACCACTGTGTGCCAAGTCCGTCTCTGTGCGTCGTTCTCGCCTCCTGTTTGCAGGAGGGTGGATTGAGATGGTAGCAGTTCAGAAGCAAAGATTTCCAGAGACATTTCCCCCTGGCATCTCCTCACATTCTTTGAAGTGTGGCTTGGCAAGAATCATGAGTTAGTGTAGGTTTATTGAATAAAGGAATCATAGTACCTAAATTTCCTGCATTAATGCAAGTCCCAGTTCTATAGCTAGTGCTGTCATAGAGGTATGGTACCCAGGATTGGTCAGTCCCTGAGGACATCAGGTGTAGCTGGTTTGACAGGGCTGCTCATTGTTTTATGTAATTCAAAGGTACTTAAAAAGTTAAATGCGTAGCTTCCTTTCTCAGCCCTGGGAAGTTTCTCAATGAGGACAACGCTCAGTACTAGCTGGGCCTGAGACCAAGACTCATCCTAGATCCTCTCCACAGGTGCGCTGAGGAAGGGAGAAAGGTCATAGAACATACTGATAAACAATTTGAATATGTCGTATCCATCCTTGACCTCTTGACCTCTCCCTACTTCTTCCCTTTCTCTTCTCTTTTTAGGAAACATATTTACCCAGCAGCCAAGTTACTATAATGACCTGGATGAAACCATTCCCACCATACTTCAGGTACCATCTCTTACCCCTGCCCTGGGGAGAGCAAGCTAGGTAGGGGGAGCAAAAGTCTTTGGATTTTTCTTGAGGAACCTGAGAAATGTTTGCTTTCCATTGCTTTTCCAGACTCATCTTGAAATGTAGCACAGTGTAGGCCATTTACCTAACATGTGCAAAGCCCTAGATTCTGTCCGCAGCAGAAGAGGGAGAAGGACAAGGAGGAGGGGGAAAAGAGAAGAACTCATCCCCTAGATTGTCCTACCCTTGGCTACGTGCCTTTCAATGCACCCTTTGCCATTCTTGAATAAGACTGACATCTAGATTATTTGACCCTATTACAAAAGGGTTTGATTCATATTTTGTCTCCTTTTCCAGCAGCCAACAGTTACTCCTTTCAGAGACCTATATTTCTCAAATTGGAGCTGTGAGGGTTTATAAAGCCGTTTTGTGAAAAATTAATGTATATTGTAGAAAATATGAGGAATGTTCAAAAGCTGAAAGGAGCTGGGTGTGGTGGCTCATGCCTGTAGTCCCAGCTCTTGTGGGTCAAAGGCAGGAGATTTTCTTGAGTTCCCAGATAAGCTAAGGCTACGTAATGAGACCCTACCTCAAAAAAACAAAAATAAAATCTTGGTTTGTTTTTGGTGTTTGTTTTATGTGTTTGTGGTGGGGGGGGTTGCTTTGGGGTTTGGGTTTTGTTTGGTTTTTTATTTTTTATTTATTTATTTATTTTTGTTTCGTTTTGTTTTTTTCGAGACAGGGTTTCTCTGTATAGCCCTGGCTGTCCTGGACCTCATTCTGTAGACCAGGCTGACCTCGAACTCAGAAATTTGCCTGAGTCTGTCTCCCAAGTGCTGGGATTAAAGGTATATGCCACCATGCCCAGCTTCAAAATTAAGATTTTAATTACAAAAATCAAGATCACATTCCCTGGCAAGATGGCTTAGTATGTCAAAATGCCTGCCACCAAGCCTGGGGACCTGATTGATCCCCAGAACCCACCCACATAGTAGAAGGAGACAAGTTGTCCCCTGACTTTCACACGCATGCCTATAAACACACACACAAATAAGTAAAAGGAAAGACAGATGGACAGACAGACAAGTAACACTGCCAATTCAGTCTTGCTTGATTTATGACAGATTCTACTTTCAAGTCTGTTAATTTGTCTTTTGTTTTAACAAAATTCCAATAACCACTGAGTGTGATAGCTCATGTCTATAATTTCTGCATTTGCGAGGTAGAAACAGGAAGATTAGGAGTTCAAGGTGGTTATCCTTGTTTGCATAGTGAGATCAAAGGCATCTTGACCTACATGAGACCCTACTCAAAAAAAAAAATATGTGTGTGTGTGTGTGTGTGTGTGTGTGTGTGTGTGTTTTGTATATGTATGTATATGTGTGTTTGGAGCAGGCAGACTGATAGAAATGAACCTTACATAGCTAACTTCTTGCTTCTCCCCAGTGCATTCATTTATTCAGTCCTTTATATCTGGACTTGTAAGGAGGGGTTGCATGCTTTGGGAATATACACACACATACATACATACATACATACATACATACATACACATATATATACAAATTATCCTATAGTCATCTATAAAGGAATCTAAAAAAAACCTCTTAAATATTGCTGAAAGTATTTCTCAGATGTATATTTGCTGAGTCTGTCCAGTTAAATCATAGATGGAGGATTCTTGGGAGGTTTATATTTTATATGTATGTTCCATGCATGGTTACTAAAGATGGAATTCATGGTTTTGTTTTTTGAGAGAGGCTCTCACTATGGCCTAGACCAGCCTATGTAGACCAGGCTATGTAGACCAGGCTGACTTTGAACTCAGAGATTCACCTACCTCTACCTTCTGAGTGCTAGGATTAAAGGTATGCAGTACCACACCCAACCTGGGACTCAGGGCCTTATATGCACTTGGCCTATAGTTTGTTCCTGAACCACACCCTCAACCCTACATGGCTTACATTTAATCCTGCCCACCATCGTGTTGGATGCTCTGTCTCCGGGTTCTAAGGCAGTTCTTGGGTCACCTGTCTCTAATTGTGGGGTGGGGATCCTAGGTGCTTGTTCAGAGCCCTTTTTGCCTTTCTTAGGTCTTCAGCAATATCCTCCAGCACTGTGGTTTGCAAGGGGATGGGACCAGCACCACGCCCCAGAAACTCGGGGAGAGGGGTCGGTTGACCCCCAGTGACATGCCTCTCTTGGTAAGGTTGCCCCTGAACCCAGCTGCTTCTGGCTGAGACCTTCAGCTAAAGCCTGGCTGCCCTGGGCTGAGAAGATTGCCAGTGCTACAGGCACAGCAGTTTCTTCCCTGCCCCTGACCTCTGCCTTGGTTTTAATCTGTGTTTCTACCTGTCCTGTGGGCTAAGAGGCTTTTCAATAGGTTTTATTCCTCCCTGGGAAACCTTTATGGAGCACTAAAAAGAACAAGACATGAGGATTTGAGAACTGGGTCTAGTCCTCAGTTCTACTCGGCAGGCTCATTCCTTGGACCAGCCATTGATTCCATGATTCTGTACTGAGGGATCTCCAATGTATGCCAGGTCCTGTGCTGAGCCTAGGGGATAAAGCAGCAAGCAGAAGCAGACATGGTACCCATCTTATGGCACTTAGAACTCTCCTCAGGATGACATAAAGAGAACATGTAAGGAGCCTGGGTGCTGTGTTAATCAGCTGGAATGAGGCAACTGTGAGCTATCTTCGTGGCATTTGCCATCTGGTGAGAAAATAGCCATTGAGCAAGTATTTCAGAAGCATGCATGCCAGGAGCTGTGGGAGCAAATCATCTTAGTACGCTGAGCCTCCGTTTCCTTGCCTGTAACATGGAGAGCCCAGGAGCCACCCAACCTGCTCTTTCAAGTTGGTATGAAACTCAGCAAAGCAGATGAGCAAATACCCTGTGTCCTGTGGACCCTCTTTGAAATGAGACCAAGGGGCGGCAAGCTTGCCGCTCCAGTCTTCACCGGGCTGGGTGATCTCTCGGGGCTCAGTGTTCAGATTCAGGTTCATTTTTCTGCAGGTAGAGGACTCTATCAGAATTACGGGTAATCCTAGCCATCATTGAATGTAGCTTGGTGAAGCTACCTTAGCAAACTCTGAGACTTAGAATAATTAGGTAGCCTGGTTACCTTCTCAGAGATGCCCCCGCTGCCCCGCCCCCCTTTCCTCCCAGGCAACTTCCTACCTGCTGGGAGCTCTGGCTTTGTCAGTTATGATTTATGCCCTCTGCCAAGCAGTCTGTGGGTCTAGAAAGAGTAATACTATGTCTTTTCTTGATAACAGGAATTAAAGGACATTGTTCTCTACCTGTGTGATACCTCCACCACACTCTGGGCCTTTCTGGACATCTTCCCTTTGGCCTGCCAAACCTTCCAGAAACATGACTTTTGTTACAGGTAGAGTGGGACTTCTGGTTAAAGTACGGGCTCTGATCCACATATTACTCAAATACATATTGATGTGGTCCTTAGAATATACCAGACCAGGGATGGAGAGATGGCCCTGTAGTTAAGAGCACTTGCTGTTCTTGCAGAGGACCCAGGTTCAATTCCCAGCACCTACATGGCAGCTCACAGCTGTCTGTAATTTCAGTTCCAGAGGACCTAACACCCTCAGACACACATGCAGGCAAAACAACAATGTACATCCAGTTACAGTGAATAAATCATTAAAAAAAATATACCAGCTCGTCTTCCAGCCTGGGGACGCAATGAGAAACATAGGTAAAACTTCTGCTGAGAGGAGCCCTCGAAATTGTAGCTAAAAATGGGATAAGGGAGGGAAGAAAAAAAAAACCCACAGCAAGTTTTAAGTCTGCCTTGTTTGTTTTGTGTGCCTTATCAGGGGACACAGTGACAGACAGTAAGAACCGGCACAATGAGGAAACAGCAGAGGTGTGCAAAAAGAGAATGACACCTAAAAACAGCCTTGAGCAATGAGCAGGAAGCCTGTGCACTGACTGTCCCTGCCATCCCAGCTCCTCAGGAAGCTAAGACCAGAGAGTGACTTGAGCCTCATGATTTGAAGCTAGCCTAGTTGACATAACTAGACCTAGTCTCAGAATCTAAGATGAAGCAGAGGGATCCAAACCTTCACGATAGAAAGGTTCTGGTAACAGGAGGAGTGTTGAAGCAATGTAAAATGTACAAAAAGCCCAGACTAACTTACTGCCAGGTGTGGCGGCACAGACCTTTAGTCCCAGCACTTGAGAGGGAGAGGCCGGCAGACCTCTGTGGGTTTGAGGCCATGGTCTACATAGAGAGTTCTAGGATCTCCAGGGCTACATAAAAAGACCCTGTCTCAAAATAAACAAACAAACAACAAACACCCAGACTGTTCCAGAGAGAACCAGGGAGTAGAGTGTAGCCTGATAAATTAGTTCAGGACTCCAGGACTCCAGAAAAAGGAGCTGATAATAAAGTGAGGGTTTTACTATTTGGTGACAGGCTGGTGAGAGTGGGGTTTATTCCTATGCACTGGAAACCATGGGAGGCTTCAGTCCAGAGAGTCCTAGTGACGAGCGTGCTGAAATGAACAAGAGCTCAGAGGAATCTATGACAAGAAGGGAACCTTTGCCCTCTTAGCATCATGAGATCTTTCTGTGCGGTGAGGAGGAGGAGAATGTGGGCTTGGGCATTCCCAGGCTAGAGTGAAAAGACCAGCAGCCTGCTCATTGCCTGGCAACAAAAAGTACTGGCTTATTCCCAGTGGCCTCTAATTGTTGCTCTCGCCAGGCAACTCCCAACCATTTGCAGCTGCTTCTGGGAGCAGTCAAACTCCATTTATCCTCCCTCCTATCTATCCATCCATTCTGCCATTTACCCACCCATTCAACAAAACATTTATCTAGCTCTGATGTGTGCCAGAGATGGCAGCTGGCCCTCTGACTCCTCTGTGGTCTCCTCCACTTGAGAGAGTCGGACATTAGGGTTGATCAGCTTCCCAGGGACCATTAGAATAAAGTGCTGACCAGCCTTCTCTAGATAAGAAAGGGCTTGGGATAGGACTGTCCACTTTGGGGGAGAAAAGGTATTTTTAATAATAAAAGAGCATGTGGAAATGTAAAAAAGATAGAAAGCCAGAAACTGAAATCACCCTCAGGAATTGTATTGCTCTCGGCATTTTAGACTCTGCCTATTTTCATTTACTTTAAGCAGTTTTTTCATTTTGTCCAAGCATCTCCCCAAATAAGCACAGATGGCTTCTGAGGGAGGAAGCTCTGGAAGAGCAGATTTTTCCTGTAAGAGACAGTGAAAGCAGAAGATTGCCCACCCATGTTGGAGTAGAGGGAAGAAAGCATGAGGATGTACCTCAGAAGTGACTGCCTTTGACTCAGCTATAGCCTGCAGCCAGCCCGACCTTTTCCAGTCTGTGCTGCAGACTGAAAACCCTTTGCTAGCTACACCCACATATACACACAACCCCAGTTCCCACAGCACTAGGTTAGCAGTCGCACTTGTCCAAAGAGCTTGCTTCACTTTCCTCTCCCATCCACTCAGAGTGTGTAGTGTCTGCTCTTGGTAGTGAGTCAGTAGTACTTTCACTTTGATAGAACTCAAAAAGAGAGATGACTCAGCAGTTAAGAGCGGGGGTGGGGGGGGTTGGGGGGTTGGGGGGGGATGGGGGGGAGTGTGTGTCTGTCTTCCGAGGACAGAGTCCACTTCCCTGCACCCTTACACATGTCACACACAGAGAGACAAACACATATACACAATTTAAAGATCTTTTAACTATGTAAACTGTCTGGTGAACTGTCTTCCTCTCCCTTTTCTAGTTCTTTCCTCCCAGGTCAACGCAGTCTTTAGTTTGAGTGTGATTTTCCAGAGATATGCAGGACAGGCAGGTGTGCACATTATTTCCCCTTTTCCAGTGATGGGAATAAAACCCAGACCTTTATAAATGGTTAGCAGAAATTCTACCACTGAGCTACCCTCCCAACTCCCTTCCCTTTGTTAAAAATTGGAAGCTGTAGTGGGGGAGATGGCTCAGTGTCTTCAGGGTGACCGAGCAGCCTATGCATCTGGCACACTAGACATCAGAGACAGATTTGTTATTTTTTGTGGCTTTTTTCAGTTGTTTGCTGTTTCAAAATACATAACATTGTACACACACCACTTCCTACCTTTGCAAGCATATTTGAGGACTAATTCCTAGAAGTAGAAATGCAGGGACAGATGGCGTGTGCATCTTTAATTCTCACACATCTTGACAAATCTCCCTCCCACCATCAGCATAGCCTGGCAAGAGTTGAGCCAGCTTGGGCCCTGCTGCCCTCTCTGGCCTCTGCTGATGCTGTATCTAGGAGGGCTTGTTCCTGTTGGCTCAGCTGTTCTCTGCCACGTGCAGTGTTGCAGTGAGGTAGTCGTTGCAGAGCCTGCTAGAGGGCAGGACACACTTGCAGAGCACCTGCATGAATTCAGCACCACACTAGGCACTTAAGTGCACCTCCGATTCTGAGAAACTTGAGATGATTGGAGGAAGAATTAAACCCTAGAAAAGAGGAACTGTTCTGCCAGTTATCGGGGAAGCATGCCCTGCGTGCAGCAGATCTGGCCCTTGAAGGAAGAATCTTGTTGCTAAGCACACGGTGAGGAGGTAGGCTGGGACGCTGCAGGGTTCGGAGGAAAAGGGCAGCTGCTTCACCATGCCGCCCACCTCCGCTAGTCTCAGACTCCGAGGCTCAAGCCAGCTTCCTGCCTCAGCTTCACGCAAAGCTGAAAATGCAGTCATATGTAGCTATGCCGCACTTGTCATGTATATGTGTATAATTTTTTGAGGAAATTATAGATTTATTTTGTTTATGAGTGTGTTTTGCCTGTATGCATGTGTGTACACCATGTGCATGCCTGGTGCCTGTGGTGTACAGAATGCATCAGATCTCCTGGAACTGGAGTTACAAATATTGTGAATCACTATGTGGGTCGTAGTAACCAAACCCAGGTCCTCTGGAAGAGCAACAAGTACTCTAACTCCTGAGCCGCCTCTCCAGCCCTGTTGCGTGTGTATAATTATTAATTGTTTTGCTATTAAGACAGGGTCTTGCTGTATAACCCAGGCTGGCTTCCAACTTAAGACCCTCTTCCTTCAAATTCCCAAGTGCTAGAATAAAAAGATGAACTGCCACACCCAGCTTGTAACTTTTCACCAAGAGTTATAGTGCAGCCACGCGGTGGTGGTACACGCCTCTAGTCCCAACACTCAGGAGGCAGAGGCAGGCAGGTTTTGTGGGTTCAAGTCCAGCCTGGTCTGTAGAGAATGTTCCAGGACAGCCAGAGCTACATAGTAAGACCTGTTTCAAAAAACAAAACAGATAGCCGGGCGGTGGTGGCGCACACCTTTAATCCCAGCACTTGGGAGGCAGAGGCAGGCGGATTTCTGAGTTCGAGGCCAGCCTGGTCTACAGAGTGAGTTCCGGGACAGACAGGGGTATACAGAGAAACCCTGTCTTGAAAAACCAAAAAAAAAAAAAAAAAACCAAACAAAAAGTTGTAGAAAGCCTAACATCTGTACTCATTTCCACATACCAACTAACAGACACATAAACACACATAACTAAAATAATCTTTAAAAAGGTTACATAGGAACTAACTGGCTAAGTTAGAGTTGTAATATATGTAAGTCCTGAGCATGTTTAGCCTGTTCTTTGTCTTTTGTCTTTTTTTGGTTTGGTTTTTCGTTTTTGTTTTTGTTTTTGTTTTTTTTAGCCTGTTCTTAGTAAATACATTGCATTGTTATATGTAAACAATTTGTAGCGATTTCAAATCATGCCAAAAACAAAAAAAACTGGGGCTGGTGAAATGGCTCAGCGGGGAAGAGCACCAACTGCTCTTCATAAGGTCATGAGTTCAAATCCCAGCAACCCATGGTGGCTCACAACCACCCGTAATGAGATCTGACGCCCTCTTCTGGTGCATCTGAAGATAGCTACAGTGTACTTACATGTAATAAATAAATAAATCTTTAAAAAAAAAAAAAAACTACTTCATATCTTAGAACCAAAGTGAGAAAAAAGTATTGGTAACTAACTGCATTTCGGGGCTCATAGAACTGGCAAATTTTGAGCAAGAAGAAAGGTAATCTTGTGCCTGTTTCACAAACCCAGGAGTCCTGTGTAGACTCTCTGGTCACTTTGTTAGAATAGGCAAAGTTATTGTCACTTCCCATGAGGCTGTTGGAGTAGCACAACACATTATTCCAGAGTAAACTCAGGAAAGCCACCGGATAGCTACAGAAAATGGTTATGGACTAGGCTGGGCTGGGAGGGGTGAATTGACTCAGTAAAGCAAAGTAAGGATCTGAGTTTGATCTCTTGAGAACCCATGTCAAAATGTAGGGTGTGATGTTACTCTTCCTATAGTACCAGTGCTGAGACAGAGACAAGAAGGTCCTGGAGTTCTCTGGCCAGTCAGCCTAACTTAGTTGTTGAGCATCAGGCCAATGAAAGACCCTGTCTCTGAGGTGGACTGCTTTCCTGAGCACAGCTCCTGAAGTTATCCTGTGGTTTCCACACACACAGAAACACACGCTGTGGGCCTATGGAAACTAAATGAACCTTTCTGCTCCTTGAGTTGGCTTCATTTTCTACCATAATGTGGTATTTATGAATTAATCTCCTTTTTATGTGTTTGCTTCTGCAGACTAGCTTCCTTTTATGAGATGGTAATTCCGGAAATGGAGTCTGCAATTAAGAAGAGGCGGCTTGAAGACAGCAAGTGAGGCAGGGACAGAACTAAGTGCTGCACGCACGGGGAGGGAAGCCTGAGCGCAGGCAGGCTCCCATTACTAGGACAAAGGGGACCAGACTGTGGTATTGGGCTCTAGTCCTATGCTTAGTAGCCTTCTAGCCCCAGTTTGTTTGTTTGTTTGGTTGGTTTGTTTTTTAACAATTCCTGAGGTTTTATATTTTATTTTGTGTGCTAAGGATTGAGCCCTGGACCTTGTGCATGCGAAGCACATGTTCTGCCACAGAACTATACCCTCAGCTCTTAAAGTTTTGTTTTGTTTTGTTTTTAAATACCTGCTTTGTGAGGACCTAAAGAGAAACACTTTGGCAAGTAGAGATTTATTGTTTGCTTCCTTTACTTTATTAATTTTTATTTAGCTCTTTGAGAATTTCATGCGATATATTTTGACCATATTCACCCCTCCCGCAACGCCTCCCCATCCACTCCCCCATCCCTACTTACCTGACTTGATGTCCTCCTTTTTCTTTTCTTTTCTTTTCTTTT
>JADRCD010217277.1:35749-47911 GCA_019843815.1 Montemys delectorum
GCTGTCCTGGAACTCACTCTATAGACCAGGCTGGCCTCGAACTCAGAAATCCGCCTGCCTCTGTCTCCCAAGTGCTGGGATTAAAGGCATGTGCCACCACCGTCCTGCTCCTTTTTCTTTTCTTTTTCCTTCTTTTTTTTTAACATATGAAGTCAAATCTTTGCTGCCCGTATACTCTTAGCTGTGTGTGGCCTTCCACTGAAGCATGGTCAACCTTCTAGGGGCCGTATCTTTACAGGAAACTCACTCTCTCCCCCAGCAGCTATCAGTTCCAGAAGCTCCTCAGCTAGGGGTGGGACTCTGTGCCCACCTTCCCCTTTAACTAGGATTTGGCCTGGCATGAGTTTGTGCATGTCTTGTGCATTTTGTCACAGTCTCTGTGAGTTTATATGTGTAGCTGCCCTTTGTGTCCTTGAGATTACCTACAGCCTCTGGCTTTACAGTCTGTCAACCTCTTCTGCAGTGGTCCCTGACTTTTGGGTGAGAGGGTTTTGATATAGATGTACCATTTACAGCTTAACATGTCATTCTCTGCACACTGACCAGTCAGTCTGTGTTAATCACCATCTACCACACAAATAGGGATTTAAATATTAGTGATACACCACTATCTTGCTATAGGCCATCCTATGAGAATTTTCTGAGTTTTTCTTTGCTCTCAAGTCCATTAATTCTGTGTGTCCCGCCCCCACCCCCCCACCCCACCCAAACCCTAGCAGATAATGGCTGGTCCCTGCACGTAAGCTCAGCTGTTGCTTGAAGCTCTTGGTAACTGACCTTGCTATTCCTGATTCTCTGTTTAACTGAGACGTGATCTGGACCAGCTGGCTATTCAGTATTGTAGGCTTTTTGTCAGCTGCTCCCATCAGTGACCTTTAAGACTGCCTCAGCTCTGGGAAGGCACCTGTAACTGCTGGGAAGAAGCTCCCAAGGTACCTTTCATCTCTTAAGTCTACTTCTCCTATCTCTGTCCATCAAAGGCTCCTGGGTGACATGTGGCAGAGGCTCTCCCATTCTAAGAAGAAGCTAATGGAAGTGTTTCACATTATCCTGAACCAAATCTGCCTCCTTCCCATTCTTGAGAGCAGGTAAGCTCTAAGGAGCCTCTGCACATAGCAGGCACTTCTCATCTCTACTCCTCCTTACTCTCTGCCAAACATAATAAGAAACCCAGAAAAATACTTTTCTCCAACTGGTGAGAGACTGCAGAGGAGTAGGGAAAGCATCCATGGAGCCTGCAGGTCATGTTACATTGCATGAACTCATTGTCCCTCATGTCCCGTTCTAGCTGTGACAACATTCAAGGCTTCATTGAAGAATTCCTTCAAATCTTCAGCTCTTTGCTACAGGAAAAGAGGTGAGTGGGACTGAGGTGGGACCAGCTCTGGGACAGGCCTATGTCTTTCCCTCCAGTCCCATGAGGCCTTGCTCAGTGGAGCCACTACTATATATACTTACCATGACACAGAGGCTCTGGAGCCTGTGGTTGAGTAGCAGACACAGGTTGACCTGTCGGAGGACATTGTCCTTAGGGTCCCATCTCTGACCCTCTTTTCTGTGCTCTGCCCTACAGATTTCTTCGTGACTATGACACATTCTTCCCGGTAGCTGAAGACATCAGCTTGCTGCAGCAGGCTTCATCAGCCTTGTATCCTACTATATCCTACTGGGCCAAGACCTGACTAGGTCAGACATGACATGCTAAGATCCAGAGGGGTAGAAGGTAACCCTGGGATACTCCCAACAAGAAGTCTAACAAGGCCCCAGTTCGTTTTTCTGGAAGTAGCACCTGCTCTGATAGAGTAACAGGGGAAGCCTCCTCTCCAAGTGTGTTCTGAGGGTCTGGACCCATGTGTTCATGTTGTATTCTAGAAACCTTGAGCCCCATTGAAGGAGATGAGGGCAGGGAAATGGGAACTTAGGAAATGTCACATGAGAAGACCCTGAACAGCAGGTCACATAGCAGAGCTCAGGGTGGACTCCAAAGAAAACAGATAAGCCAAAGATAGGACAGAAAGAAGATGGCCTAACCGGGGGGGGGGGGGGGGGAGTTACTCATGCCTTTAATCCCAGCACTTGGGAGGCAGAGGCAGGCAGACTTCTAAATTCAAGGCCAGCCTGGTCTACAGAGTGAGTTCCAGGACAGCCAGGGTTATACAGAGAAACCCTGTCTCAAAAACAAACAAACAAACAAACAAAAACCAAAAAAAGAAAATGGCCTGACCCAAGCTCAAGTTGAGGACAAGAGTGTTCCAGGGGTTGGAGGACAAAGAAAACTGGCTTTTTTTTTTTTTTTTTTTTTTTTGGTTTTTCGAGACAGGGTTTCTCTGTGTAGCTCTGGCTGTCCTGGAACTCACTCTGTAGACCAGGCTGGCCTCAAACTCAGAAGTCCACCTGCCTCTGCCTCCAAGTGCTAGGATTAAAGGTGTGCGCTACTACCGCCCAGCTGAGAACTGGCTCTTTGAAGAGTCTTTCAATGTCCTGTGTGACTGTGTGTGTGGCAGTTGCGGGGGAGAAGGGGAGGATATCTGATGAGGATGTGGCAAGTGATCTGGGGTTGACCAATATTCAAGGCCAATGTATGACACGTATGAAGAAGTTTGGGCTACATGCTACAGGTGCTGGGAAGCATGGAAGGCTAAGAAGCAGAGTAACATGGCCTGTTGATACTCCTCTGGGCGGAAAATGACTGGGCTGGGATCACTGGAGGCTGAGACAGCTGCTACAGGCCTCCCTGCATGGATCATGTGGGTTTGGAATAAAAGCAGAGAGAAGGAGTGGGGACACCTTGGATTTCTGACCCAGTGTCCAGAATGGCAGGGAGAAAGGAGGCTAGGGAGGAGCTGGCCTTTGGGCTATTTCTACTGCTGGGTCAGGTCCAGTTCTGCCTCAGGGACCCCTGTAGGCCCTCAGCCCTTTTAAAATAGCCTCAATGTGGTAGACAGACAGTCCAGTGACAGTACTGATGGCCCTCTTGAATATCAGAGCAAAAGAGTAGCTGTTGGATCATCTAAAAGTCCAGGACACCGATGGTAATCCCTAGCCCTCTGTGCCCAGAGCTGCTCTGGGCAGCAGGTGCTAGGGTTCGAGGCCTGCGTGGTAGTATTTTGGCATGCTGTTCCACATGACACATACGGGGTAGACCAGAAAACCATTGGGAAAAGCCACATGGTCAGATCCTGGACAGGGAGTGAGAAGCCATACTACCCCAGAGCTAAGGAAGTGGGTCCTGAATTCATACAAGAACCCTTAACACTACTGCCTCTTAGGGATGAGACCCGGACTGCCTATATCCTACAGGCTGTGGAAAGTGCATGGGAAGGGGTGGACAGACAGAAAATCAAGGACATTAAAGACCCATCAAGGGCCAAGGATTCTAATAATGAAGTCACAATAACAGCAGAGCCAGTCAGTGAAATGCCATTACAACTGGAGAACTCAGAAGAGGATGAGGAGGTCTGTATCTCGGCCCAGCCCTTGGTTCCTTAGATCTCCTAGCTACCTCTTGATAGACAAGTAGCCAAGCTTCCTTACTTGTTCTGCCTTTAGGAAAGAAAGTCCTTTGGGATTGGTAGCTTCCAGCACTGGGGCTGTTTGTACTATCTCTGTACAAAAGAGACCCAGCCCCTTGGAAACAAGGTGTCTTACTTGGTCCAAGTTAGCCTTGAATTCACAGCAATCCTCCAGTGTTTACCTCCAACTGCTGAGATTACAAGCATGCACTACCATGCCCAGCCCTGTTGCCCTCTGTAAAATGAAGAGGTGAAGCTTTTGTTTGTGCTCCTCCAGCTCCTCCACGTACTGGGTAAGGTAGAGCTCCTTTGGTAGCAGCTGATAGTGATGCCTGGCCCACCTCCCACTAGTCTCAGGCTCCACTGAACGCTATGGGAAGGCTTGGATCTAGTGTTTCCTCTCCCAGCTTTTCCAAGGTCAGCCAAGCCTGTGTGAAAGGGCTTCTCCCTGTGTGGTACAAGCATGGAAACCACAGTCTCAGGGCAGGCTGCTCAGTGGTAAACTGATCTACTTGCCAATTACATGTAGCATATCTCTTGTGTTCAAGAGTACTTTGTACAGTTGATACTTTCGACGTACAGATAGGTGCAGTGCCTGTTTCCCTAAGGTTATTGGGGTTCCTGGGGATGCTATATGAAATACTTGTGAGTTAGCTGGTCCTTAGTGCCTCATTAGCAAATGCTACTGTTCTTCCTGTTAGACCCCAATCCTTTCTTCCCTGTTTGGTGGCTTCTCTCAGCGGAGGTCTTTATCATCATCCTGATCATGACTTTTCTAGTGCTGGGATTGAGCCCAGGGTCTTGCTGATACTGTGCAAGACCCTGGATCAAGGGCAGGGTCTACCACTAGTTATATTTCTAGCCCTTTACTGTTTTATTTTCCCATCTCCTTAAAAAGCATTATAAAATGAAGCCTCATTTGGACAGTATCAGAAATGAAGTGTCGTTATTGTAAAGAATGTTGCTTAAGGGGAGCATCTCCACACAGCCTTACTAGTAGTTGCTGCTGTCCTTCCAAGTCAGTCACCTTGATAGTGTTGGACAAGGACCTTGATCACTAACACATGACTATCTATGGAGACCCTCCTGCATACCAGGCACTCTTCCCTGTGGGTAATGTGCATCTCTTCATCGAACCATTTGAAATAACCCTATGAGTTAAGGACACTTTGTCCATTTCATAAGGAGGAAACAGTTCAGAGAGAGAACATACACTGCCTCAAAACATATAAGTAGAGGTAACTCAGCTAGGAAGCCATAGAGGCGCTCTTCCACAGGTGAGAACAGGGGCTCGACTTAAGTCACTGGGCAAAAGTGACAACTGAGGACAGGACAGGACAGGACAGGGCCTGTGATGCCAACTTCAGTGCTGTTTGGAGACTGACCCTTTTTCTTGCCCAGCTTAGTCCTTCCCTGCATCCCTTTGGCTCTCCATTGCAGTGCATGGGTGCAGCAGCTGCCCTGAGCCCTACTGTGAGTGGTGTGGAACTAGACTCACTCATCTCCCAAGTGAAGGACCTGCTGCCAGACCTTGGGGAGGGCTTCATTCTGGCCTGCTTGGAGCACTACAGCTATGACTCAGAGCAGGTGATCAACAACATCCTAGAGGATCGGCTGGCCCCTGAGCTCGATCAGCTGGACCGAGGCCTAGAAAGGTGGGAGAGACAGATGGGAAGAGGTCTTCAAGGCAGGAATCCCCTTACCCTGCCTTCCACTCTTCCCTAGACTGAGGGCTCAATTTCATCTTTTGCACAGCAGTGTTGCCAACAGTTTGAACTAGTGCCCTCTTTTAAGAAAGTAAACCCGGGCCTCTCAAGATTCTTAGCATCCAGCTGGCTGTCCCTGCCAGACCTTATAGGAGGACTTACTAGAGACTAGCAGTGTGGCAAAGGGCAGTGACCCCCCACCCCCAGCTCTAGATCTGTGCCATCCTTAGCACATTCCCAGATTCTGAGTTAAGACAGCCAAGCCACTCTTGGTTTGGGCCCACTGCTATCCTGAAAGCCTCAGGAGACAGCAAGAACAACGCCACACGTGGATGTTTCTTCCATGAACAAATGATGTTTGCCAAATGAATGAGTAAAGCTAGCTTTGTGCCTTTGGACGCATTCCTCAACCTGTATGTGTTCCATTTTACAGATGAGACAGTGCTGAGACACGAGACAGATTAGGAGCTGAGGGTATAGCTCAGTGCTAGAGCATGGGCTTAGCTTATGTGAGGTTGTACATTGCATCCCCAGTACCAAAAGCAAGTGCCACTACCCCAAAAATAAGAAGATGAATGACCTATAACTCCCTGTCTCAGGGCTGTGGTCCGCAGGGAACGAGGGTGAGGTGTGGCTGAGGGTTCTTACAGGGGCCCGGGAAGGAGAGCCTAATGAAAGGACTTAACTCATGTCCTAGGTGCAGCTTTTAGAATGCAGTGAACAGTATCATGGGAAGACACCGTGGGGCCTGGGGCACAGGCGGGTGTTAGTCAGCAGGGCTTTTTCAGTTGTTTTCTGTGCTGTGGCCCCCAGACAGGTGAAACCGGACCCTACACCCCTGTTGTCATCGCGTCACAACGTCTTCCAGAACGATGAGTTTGATGTGTTCAGCAGGGACTCAGTGGACCTGAGCCGAGTGCACAAGGGCCGGAGGTGAGTGTGACAGAATTAGCTGTGGGTCTTCCACTTAAGAACGCCACCACTCTTCTTTCTAATTCATTTCTATTTTATTTGTATGAATGCTTTCCCTACATGTATATTTCCATAGAGTACCTAGAACAGGAATTAGGCAATTGTGAACTGCCATGTGGGTGCTGGGAACCAAGCCTGGGTCCTCTGCAAGAGCAAGTGCTCTTAACTGCTGAGCCATCTCTTCAGCACCACAGGGGTCCCTCTGAAGCCTGGCCCTGTACGCTGCCAGCCTGCAGAGCAGGTTCTTCAACAGTGTTCTCTAGGTCCAGCTGTGTGCAGGGCGACTCTTAGTGATATCTGCTTGTTAGTGGTAAAGGCTACAGGGCCAAATCTGTCTCTTGTTCCTAATCCCTAATCCCTAATCTGTCTCTTATCCTTTGATACATGGACTATTGGCTCTGTGGGTGTAGAGCTAGACAGTGCTTCCTAGAAGCCACTTGTTGACCTGATTTGTGACAGGCTGTGGAAAATTAAGTCATATAAGTTTTTTCCAAAGAAGAGAAAATTCTGTTTTAAGGCTTTCTCTTATTTGTAGCTCAGCTTCTTCTTACTCTCTCAGCATTGAAAAGTCCATTCACGACCTATTCATTAATTCACCAAATATTTGCCCGGTGCTTATCGCCCTGGATTAATTTAGAACTGTAGCTGTAGTAGGGAGCAAAGCAGACACTGCCTACGTCCATGTGAAATTTGCATTGTTCAGCTCATCAAACAGGCATTATAGTGGGCAGCCTCCAGGGCTCCTGCTAGAGGTGTCAGCTAAAGGGAAGGCTCCTCTGAGAAAATGACAGAGCGCTGAAGGATGTGTCGAGGTGGCTCTGCACACCAGGAGGGAAACTTCCCAGGCTGAGTGAGCAAGAGGAACAGTGGCTTCAGGCCAATGTGGGTGTGGTAAAGGTGCCATGAGCTCATTAGTATTACATTTTATAAAGGTCGCCCAAGCTGGGCATGCTCACTCCTGTCTCAAGTTCATACACTAAGGAGAGGTTTCATGGCTACATAGTGAGTTCATCTCGACCTAAGTAAGACCCTATCTCAAAAATGAATAAATCAAGCACTGGGTTTTGGAACTCTTTTTCCTGGGAAGAAACTGAATCAATGGTGATGGCAGAAAGTGTGACAGCCAGGTCAAGAGTGGGGGCAAGAAGAGTTGGTAATTCTGCTTCAAAGTTCCATAGCCACATTGGCTCATAGAACCAGAAATCCAGGAGTTCTGCTCAAGTGCAGCCTGTGCTGCCCCCAACATAATGTTAGAGGCAACAGAGTGCAGAAAGGGAGGAAGCTGTCAGTCTTGTGCCCTGGCACTGTGTGCCGCCTGAAGTTTGTGCTGGGGGCTCAGCAGGCCCAGGGCAACTCTGAAGTCCTCCGGCTTGCTGGACAGGAAACCCTGGCACATTGCTTAGTCACTCAAATTGTGACATCCCTGGATCCTTCCTCTTCCCCCAGCCCCCAGCGGATCTCTCCTGGTGGCTGCTGTATGGAAGGGTCAAACAGGTCTCCAGGACCAGCAGAAGGCACAGGGGGCCTAACTGGTCTGTTCATCCACATTACTTAGCATCTCTGGACACAGGCTTTCCCTTTGACATTCATCTGTAGATTCACCTAAGTCACTCCTCATCCCCACCCAATCATAGGTCACCTGTGAGCATTTGCGAGTGGGTTGCTCTCAGCTGTCAGGGTCATGAGAAGGGCTGAAGTAGCCAGGTGTCCTGAAGGCTGTGTCCTAATTCTGGGGCACACTGGCTGCCAGCAGAGACTGGATGACGGGTGTTTACCAGTCCCACTCTGCTGGGCAGCCCAGGGCAAGGATTGTAAAGAGGCAAAACCTTCGTTCATGTGTTCAGTATTTATCCACTCAGCAAATATTTATTAAGTGCTTTACTAGCACGAGATCCTGTGTGAGGCACCAGGAGAACAAGGTGAGCAGGGCACCCTGGCTTTGCCAACAAAGGGCAGAGACCGTGGGAAAGACAGATCATCAAATAAGCAGGTGCACTTGGAGTTCAACAGGGACACCTGTCCTAGTAAGGGCAAGGTAGAAGGGTGAGGGCCCTGCGTTCAGGGAGCAGGTGGAGAATTAAGTAACACAAAGCTTGTCACACCTGTGTACATATGCATTGACTCTGCAGTGCACACATATGCATTGACTCTGTTGAATGTTCTTGACAGCTTTAGGATCAGGTGGGGTCTGCTAAAGAGGGGCAGAGGTGAGGCTCTGCAACCCTGTGGTTTTTATTTGGTAACAAGCACAGGTGGATCTTTTCCATCCTCTGGAACTCTGCCTTAGGGGTTCTTAGGGGGATGCTGGAGTGGGGGCGGGGGGGGGGTGGATTCAGCTATTTGGACTTTGTATACTAGAAGCCATAATGCCAAGAGGGAGTTCAGATAGGCATTCTTGTCTCTTATCTTTTGTTTGTTGGAGATGCTGAGGATCACAGCCAGGGCCTTGCGCATGCCACGCAAGTGCTTTCCCGGTGGTCACACCTCCAGCCCTGATCTCGGTTTTTTGGAGAATAGCAGAACCTGCCCGAAGCTTCCATGTCTTTCCATGTGTCATCAACAGAGCTGGGCCAGCTTTTGGCCCTCGGAGATGGAGTGTAAAAGTGGACGATCTAAACCTGAGTCCCAGCAGCCGGTTCCTGGCTCATAGGCCGGGTACATGGGAGGCTTTGGAGCTTGAGGCCAGCCTGGGCTACATCACAAGAACAACAATAATAATAAAAACAAAGACGAAGTCTGTTAGAAGAATATCTAGACTAGAGGGTACTTGGCTTGAACACCAAGCACCTTCCCCCAGTGTATCACAGCCAGTGAAGAAGCTATGTATACAACATGTGGTCCTCTAATTCTTTTGAACTGTTCCATAGAAACCTGGAAGATAACAAGAGTTCCCCCTCAACAAAGGTTCTATGGCCAGATTGTCTGCCTCTTGGAGAATCAGAGTATACTAACAGGCAAAACTGAAACACAAGAAACGGATTCATTGTGTTGAGTGCAGCAAATGCAGGTCCCTGTCTATCTTTTGTGTCTTTTTTGTTTGTTTTTGTTTTTTTCTGTCTGAGACAGAGTCCAGTCTAACTCCAGGTAACTTTAAACTCACTCAGTAGCCAAAGCTGACCCCGACCTTGTTTTCTCCCTCCTCTGTGTCCCAAGCACTGAGATGGCAGCTGTACATAGTGAGCCACTGTGCTCAGCTCCTAGGCATTATCACCTCGGTTCATTCCCAGCCCATCTGAGCCATGAGTGCTGAAAGCAGGAGCTAAGGGCTTGGGGAGGGGTCGTGGTTTGAGAAAAGGCCTGTCTGTGTAGCCCTGGCTGGCCTAGAACTCACAGAATCCTCTTGTCTCTGCTGCCTTAATGCTGGGCTCACCCTACTCCTACCCCCATTTTTTTGGTTTGTTATTACAGATGGTTGTGAGCCACCATCGAAGTGGTAGGAATTGAACAAGAGCAGCCAATGCTCTTAACCATCTCTCCAGCCCTGCTAGTGCTAACAGGCATGCACTGTCACAACAAGCACAGAGCTAAGATTTAGTGAGGCTCAAGGCCTGGCTGTGGTCACACAGCTTAGTAAATGCAGAGTAGACCTGCCCCTTCTCTAGAAGCTGTATGACTCTGGACAGGCTCCTCCGCCTTTCTGAGTGCTACTGCTTTCTCACCTAGAAAGAATGGGGTGTGTGTTGTCTCTGTAGGACATAAGAACCTGTTTGCACTGGGCCGTATAGAACAGGGGTGAGTAGATGAGGAGACAAAGGGTGACCAGTTTCAGGAGAGCTGCGCTTACTGCCACTTTGTAGGTAGCCATGATTCTAAAGGCAGTCTCTGAAGCCCCAACTGCCTATTTATAGAATAAGGTGAAGGCCTGGCTTATTGAACGGATCTTTTCCAACTGCTTGTGCTCTTTTTTCTCCTTTGCTACAAATCTAGTCAAGAAGCCAAGTGCAGTGCCGTGGATAGACTCCCAGGCCCTGGCTCTGCTGCCTGTGGTCTCCCAGGGCCCAGGTCGGGTCCGTAGAGGGTGGCTTTTCCATCTGGCCCTGCAAAGAGCCATAGAACTAGAGACTACCCAGCACACAAGAACTGCCTCACTGGGGTGAGGGAAATCAGAAGCCTCCAGGGGTTACCAGTTGATAAGGACACCTCTGGTTCTTAGTTGGCCCCTGGCCCAGCACAGAACCTGGCCTCTCAGGATTCGTGGCTGAGTACATGACTGTGTTCTCACCAGCTACCTGGTGACCTGGAAAGATCCTTTTCATTTTTTACCCCTTTACCAACCTGGCAAAGAGAGCCAGGTGCAGTGCCAAGGTCACTGTAGCAAGTCCACAGTCCCAATCCTGGTGGCTGGAAAAGATTCCTGGAGAGATTGGTTGGTTGGTTGGTTGGTTTTTAGTTGTTTTAAGAGAAGGGCTCATGTAGTCTAAGCTGACTGTAAGAGGACCTGTAGCTGTGTAGCTGTGAGTGACTTTGAACTCCTGATCCTCTTGCTTCTTCCTCTCACTCTAGGATCATAAGCATATGCCACCATGCCCAACTTTGGTTTTTTGTATTTGAGATAGTGATCTCCGTAGCCTAGGACGGCCTTTAACTCTTGGCAATTCTCCTGCCTTAGCCTCTATAATGCTAGGATTATAGGCATGAGTCACTATTGCCAGCTAAGATTCTTGTTTACCTAAGGTTTTTCTCAGATCTAAATCAAATACAACATCCTTTCTGTCCCATGGTGGGGCTCTTGGTACAATCCAATACACTCTTGACATAGGGTTTCCTCACTTCTGCCCCCAGACCCATGCTGGGCACCAGTCAGTGCTCGCTTCTGTCTCTCTCAGACAGTCCACTCACCTCCATTCAGCATATTTTGTGCCTTTCACCCACAACTCCTCTCTGAGTACAGATACGTATCTGACCCATTTCTAGATCTCCTCCCTTCTCCGCCTTACAACGCTGTCTAGCAGACAGTAGCCCTTTAATAAAGATTGTCGTGGGGCAGCAAAGCTTCACTGACCACACTGAGGCTACAGTCCCAAACCTGTCCCAGGCTCCCAGACAGCACTACAGACTCGGATGCCTACCACCCACCCAGAGCCAGTTATTAGAAGTTCTATGCAGAATCTGTGTGTCTTTATTTTTTGTTGGACCCTCTTCTCTTGATACATGCCAGAGACCAGATCTCCTTGCTAAGCTGAATCTCTTGCTTGGCATCTCTAATTGATTTTCCCCTGCAGGGTCAAAAAGGCCCTGCCCGACAAGCCAAGTTTCTCTACAGGTTTGCAAAGCCACGGTCAAGAGACCTAAAACCCTGCTGACACTGGTGTGCAGTTCAGTGTCAGCCAGGTGTGTCCCTTCCCCCTCCACTGCACCCATTTGTCCTCACTCACAGTAGCAGTTGGACTACCAGACTGTCCTCCTCCCGAGGTGCTCTGACTTGGAAGCTGGCACTGTAGAACAGAGACTTAGGAGCTGCCATAGTGAGCGGGGTGAGAGGAAGAGGGCAGACTCCCTCTTGCCTTGCCCAAGAGACCTTGGGTCTTTCTGCATGTAACCTTAGCATGATCCAAGGTGTAAAGAAGTGAACCCAGCCTCTCTCTGGGCCTTTACCCCACCCCAACCCCCACCCCACAGTCTTCCTGACCTGATGCTGTCCTCTCTGTCTCCCTGCTGTCCTTGGCTCCAGGAAGGAAGAGAACGTGAGGAGCCTGGTGAATGACAAGCAGGCTGTGGTGGCACAGAAGCAGCGCTACCAGAAGTACAGTGTGGTCGTGGAGGAGGTAGGCTGCCCAGCCCGGGCTTCGCTGGGTGTGGGAAATCAGCAGTCCACCCCGCTTCTCTGACCCACGAGTGTGCTGTTGTAGGTCCCCCTGCAGCCAGGAGAATACCAGGCCGATGACTATGAGGACGAGTATGATGACACATATGATGGCAACCAGGTGGGCGCCAACGATGCAGACTCTGATGATGAGCTCATCAGCCGCAGG
>JADRCD010217278.1:0-39913 GCA_019843815.1 Montemys delectorum
AATCACTGCTGTGGATGGCCCCCTGTCCTCCCTGGCCTTTGTTCCCCGATTCCATGTCCCCAGCTCTCTGGTGGTGACCGTTAGATCTCCTCACTCAAGCATCTCAGTGCTTCCCCTTCTTGTGGAGACCTTGAACCCTCCCCACCCCTTCCTTTACCTGGTCACTCCTTCACATACAACATGTTTCCACCACAGTCTACACTGTTTGATTGATATTTTATCTCATTTACACTTTTTTTAAAAATTGTTAGAATTTTAGAAGACCAATATCTGTTTCTCTTTTTCTGCTTAAATTTACCTTCTTTTCCACACAACCTAGTCTACTGTGCCATTGTATGCTTCCTATTCAACACTGGGCTTTTTCTAACTCTGAAAGAAACCTGAAAATCTCATCCAAGCAGCTTTTCCTCATTTCCTTCTCCCCCTCCCCCAAACCACCATAGTTTCCACCTTTTCCTTCCATTCATTATTTTACTACTTGATACTCAGGCCTTCCTATAAGATCTAGGTTGTAAACCGACATTTTCATGGGCTTGTATATAAAAGGTGCTCACACTTCTAACAGGTTTTTTAGCAGTTTGATGAATTTCATTCTCACACAGCTTTCTCTATTCTCTTGTCTGAGTCACATACTACACCATAGGTCCTTAGATCCTGCATGTAGGGGTGCTTCAGTTCCTGTTCCTCCTCTTTATCCCCCAGGGTACATTCCTTGAGAACATATAATGTGGTCACTTCCAGTACTCTCAACCCATGGACATCACTTCTCTTTTGTTCTCTCTTTTTTCTCCATTGCCTTGCAAGGATATTTCATCTCATCTATTGTCCCACTTTAGTCCCACTGTACCCTGCTTGGGTTTAGCATTCTGTCTTTTCTTCTTTGATACTTTACACTCTCACTCTTTCCCACCTCCTTCCCCTACTGCTCTCTAACATCTTTCTGATGTCACTGAGCATGCTGTCTAGGCATGGATATGCTCTTCACATTTGTGTTCTTTCTCTGTCTCAATTCTCTGCTCGTTTCTTAAGTTCTCCTTTGTTTACAATTAGACTTAACTATGCTGCATTGCCCTTTCCATCTTCATAGCTGAGGACATGGGTTTCCTCCCACTTGCCTCCTTCCCGCTTCACCATCCTTCCTTCAGTCTTTGGCCTCACTCTAGTCCCCTCATCCTCTTCTCAGCTTCCATTCTTGCTTCACTAGCCTCACTTTGTTGTCGTTTGTTTCTAACCCCCCAGGCTGACCTCAAACTCAGCAATCTACCTCCCTTGGCCATTAGTCAGTAGCCAGCAGGCACGTGTGCACATGCATGCACGCACACACACACGCGCACACACACACACACACACACACACACACACACACCATAATTCTTAACTTTCCTGTCAACTGACCTATCTTTGTACATATACTTTCCTGAACATTACCCCTCCAATGTCCTGTTTTCAGTTTACCACTTGGTCTTCTCCTTTCTTCCTTTAAGAACTGCCGCCCTATACCACCTTCTTCCTGCTTTGTACATACCAGCAATTCACCCTATGCTTTTTATAGTAAATACAGTGCATTCAGAGTTGTCTAATTATTTTAAATGAAATTTTCAGTAAGAAACACATTTGTAGGTGGTACAAAATGATACCATACTATAGCATAGAAGTGATAGTTTTAACATGAATAAAAAGTTGTTATACATTGTATACTAACTACATATAATATAAATAAGTATTTTGGAAATGTTTACTTACCAGCTGATGAGTTTCTTGAGTTATCTTGCCCATATTGTTGGAAAGATGACAGGAATATTTCACAGCATTTTTTAAGGTCCTTGGTCAAGAAAGTGAGCCTACTGATAAAGTACTATGGCCATAACAAAACTATGTCCCCTCAAGCAGGCGTGTGTACAAGGGAGTCATTATTAGCAAAATAATTATAACTCACTGCTACCAGGCTTCCTAAGCATATGATAATGATGGTAATAGTGGTGGTGGTGGTGTGTGTGTGTGTGTGTGTGTGTGTGTGTGTGTGTGTGTTTTGAGAGAGAGAGAGAGAGAGAGAGAGAGAGAGAGAGAGAGAGAGAGAGAAAGAACTTTACATGCCAACTGCTTTTAGACTGTGTACTGCAAAGTTAGTGATACTTGGAGTCCTCTTTGTGGCCTGGCACTCTGTACCTTAGAATTTCAAACTAAGTTCAATTCATGTGTTTTATCTCCACTCAAGTATCCCCACACATACCTGATATATGTTTTTCTAATTGTTTCTTACTTCTCTCTCTTTTGTTGGTTCTACAAGATTCTCTAACAGCTCCTCAGCCAATCCAACCCCACACTTAACTTTCCCTATCATACCTTAAACATTCTGCATACCTCATTCAGCCTGCTGGGATTTCCTGAATTTCTGATTCAGATCTGTGGCCAGGGGAAAAGTTACAGAAACACTGCCCATGCCTTTCCCTCTGTGAAGCCCTTTAGTTAGAAAGTTCACATAAAGAGCAAGCTCCCTCAAACTCTCCTGCCTGCTGTCTCCCATGCGCTCATCCTTACCGTCCGAGAGTTTAGTTCTAGAAATCGGAATGGCGCTATGGTCTCGCTCATTACTCTGTTACCTCAGAGTCCTTCTCTAGGTCACATAGTTACTCCTGGGCCTTAATCTCTCTACTTCTATTGTCTTTTTAGCCACATAAGGGGCTTCTCCTTCCAACTAGTTCCTGCCTTGATTTTCATCTATTGTTTTCCCATCCCCCTCCGTAGCACACACACTCTATCTTTTCTTAAAGCAATATCAACCCCTTATGCAGAAACTACCTGTGTTAGTGCAGGTTTCTGCCTCTTGAACAGGACATCTAGCCAGGTTCTCTCTGTAGTATATCTCCCCTCTTCAAAGACAAGAATAAAACCCTTCATACAACAGAGTAACTTGAATGCAGCACTCCACACAGCACGGCTTAATATCCCATGTCTTAATTATGTGCATGCTCACCCCCATTTCTCCTTGTAAATGAAAGTGAAGTTTTACTTTTGAGTTGGGTTCCCATCATAATTTTCGACCTTTCTCCCAGCATTATTTATGCATTCTATGGACAAACTACTCAGATCTCCTGTGTCATTTTATCCAGGTTCATCCTAGTCCAGCTCTTGATTCCTTGAATTAAAACTCCCACCAAAGCCTCCTCTAACTCAGTGCCTTATTCTTCCACTGCAAATGCCATTTTTTAAATCTGACTTTAAGATCCATCACGTAGCCGGAGAGCCACATTCTTTCTGTCCTACAGATTCCATCTGGGCACACCAGTACCTATGTGCCAGTGTCAGGCTCCTTCACAAAGAGGTCCCAGAGAGGCTCGAAGTCTCTCTCCTCCATAAGCTTCTTATCAGTACTTGCCAGCAATCAGATGCTCCCGCCTTTCCTGGGTTCTCATCTGTCCTTTTTCCTGTATGATCCCAGATACTGACACTTGTGTTAACCACACAATTGCTTTTTACCCCCAGTGGCTATCTTTATGTCATTATGGGTTCAGCCATCTTCTCTTCCATCTCCTTTCCCCTACTTTTCAACCTAGGATTTCCAGAGGATCCTCGCCATTGGCCATGGTTCAGACCTATCCTGTTTATATCTACTTGACCCTTAAGTCTTGGTCATACTGGTTGTTTCAGATGCTAGTCAAGGAAAGATTACCAGATGACACCTTCATTACAGTGTTTCTTAGCCACACTCTTCTCTCCATCTTTGGTTGCAATCTAGCATAACACACATTTCTCTACTGCAAAGTCAATTCTGTCACTTTTTGCCTAGCATTCCTCATCTGGCCTCTATAATGCCCCTCCCTACACACCCTCTGTACTCACTGTCTTTCCATCCCCAATGCTACCCTCTTTTTCCTTCTTCAGTTCTAACCTGCCTTGTCTGTAATACTTTCATACAAGGCTGCGTATGGATCGTGTCACTCACTGTCAGCCAGGCTCCACAGAGCACGTCAGCAATGTCAACGCCACACCTTGCAGTAGTCTGCAGTAGCTTCACTGCCTGCCATGCTGTCCATTTCCACCCCACTGTAGTTACTCGATACACAGTTCTTCAGATGTATTTGCTTCCTCATCTTCACTCGCTGTCCATGTTGCAACCCTAACCTAGTCTCAGGACGAGCTACCTGCCCCCACAGTCCACTAAGCAAACCTGATACTTCTGTAAAGTTGTCAGCTGTCACTTTTTATCAGCAATCTGGCATCTTCAACCTTATAAACTTTCCCTTCCTTAACAACTAGATCATACAATTTCCCTCCGACACTTCCTGTTCAGTCCCTCCTCCTTGTACTGTTCATCATGGTCTCTGCCCAAATGTGGCCCATTGGATATACAGTGGGCTCTGCCAGGGCTTACCATTTGAGCCCTCTGTTCTACATTGTCTCTGCTGGTTGGCCTTCTCCATGTGTTTCCTTCCCTTTGCTTCTAGGCTACCTTTTCATTTTCATTCCCTCCTGATTTGGGGCCCACAAATACAGTGTTAGGCTTCATTTAATACCTGTCATTCCTTAGTGCTGGCTCTTTTACATCTGAGGTTACATCTGTTCTGTGCGCAGCGTTCCTATGAATTCAGCGCTGCTAGGTAAACAACTTTTTTTTTTTTTAACATTCACTGCTTAACACACTTTTCATGCTCCTTGATTTCCTGTGTCCTGTACTGAACCTGTTTTTAGCTCAGTCTAGACCTGTGTGGATCACTGTGGGTAGCCTGTGTCCTTTAACCCTCTCTTGGCATACCGTTTTCTTCAGCTATCTTAGGAATCTTCAGATCCGTATCCCTTTTACCATGGTCTTCCCCTTGGTGGTTAACTTCTCCAACTTCCTACTCTGGCATGTGCTTACTAGACACTGTATCCCAGCCCAGCTGCACATCCCTCGCCCTATTCAGCTTCAGCATTTATCTTCCCAACTCTGTATTTTCATACTAATCTCCTTAGCAGTCGGCTCTCATTTTTAGCAAGTCCTTATAAAATATACCTCATTTTTTACGCCTCTTTAACAAAGACCTGCAGGTTTTGTTTGTTTTCTTTGTTCCTTTTGGGTTTTGCTTTTCCTGTTTCATGAAGCCTTAATCTTTATGATAGTAAAGTTCCGCTCTTGCCCTGAAGGGCCCCTCTGACTCCCTCTCAGCTCTCTCAGGGTCTGCCTATTCTCTAGCTACACTGATGCATTACTACCACAGCTTGTACTGTAGCCCTTGGCAGATTCCCTTCAAGTCCTCATTGTGTTAACCAGATCAGTTAATGAAAACTGCCACAAAGGTTACTTTTACACATTCCTCCTCAATCCTTTCCTGTCTGTCACATCCACGGTACTGTTAAATGGCCTCTTTCTTGTCTTCTGCATAAAATCCAAGCAGTTTTCCCCAGTCCATAGTCTAGCTGTCCACCATTCATTTTGTCTCTAATTTACCCCCAGACTCCTAATCCTGCAACTTTACATAGCACTCTATTAAAAGTTAATACTGAAGGATTTATGGCATTGAATTGTGTCATCAGTAGATTACATATATATCAATGGGAGAAAGGGAAGGAGAGAGGGAGGGATGGATGCATGATGAAGGGATGAGATGAATGTTTACAGACTGAACAGGTATCTCTTGGTGCCCATACTATCATATGTTTACATTTGAGTCTTCTTCTCTTGCTTATCCCCCACAGTAGCTTCCTAATATTTCAATTTCTAGTATTGTGTGCATCTGAGCCCTTTCAAGATCCCTGACTAGGCCATAGACATCTTTCCTCTATCCATGCTGGCCACATTATCTCCTTCAAACTGTTTAGAAAATCCTGTCTTCATCAAAATTTTACTTTCCAAAACTGTCAATTTTTTATTACTCATTCATTTCTACCAGTCATCTGACACATACAGTGGCTATGTTTTTCCATTGAGAAACAGATATTATCAATAGTAAAACCTCACTTTACCTACTCACTGCACATTGAAGGTTGACTTAGAGCAGTTTATTCTAGTGTTCTGTGGATCCACTCAGTCCACAGTCTAAAGACAGCATTGAGACAATGTACTTGTTCAGTGTTATCTGACTAGCTATTTGCTTTGCTGTGAGTAGTGTTTGCTTTGTTGTGTATTAGAGCAGTGAGTGGTTCTAAATTTTTCAAAATAGACTCTTTGACCAGCATGATAGAAAGTCCCACCAAAATTTCTCCCCCTCCTTTTTCCACATCAACACAAAAAGTGTCCTCTTCTGTGCACTGTTCTAGTTCTCAGTACAGAAATATTTTCTAATCATGCTTCAAGAGCTGCTACCTTAGTACAGGGCATGCTGTGTCTGTTAGCCTTGGGAGTACGGAGCACAGGGCTGAGCACAGGTGCTGCTTCCTCAGTAACAACGGAAGTGTGCTTGCTCTGTCACTCATGTGGGTTTGCCTGCTCCTCCCTCCAGTTGCAGGCACCTTTAGCTGTACCATGAAGTTCACAGTCCGTGATTGTGACCCTAACACTGGAGTTGCAGATGAAGATGGATATGATGATGAGTATGTGGTGAGTCTTCCTGCAGACACTGCGCAACATTAAAGGACTTCTTGTCACAGAGCTCACGGGGCCTAGACTAGTCCTCTCTGCAGAGGACATGTCATGCCAGAATTTAAATGGAGCACTTTGTAACTATAGCAAAGACATTCACTATTTCCCCCCTTTAATGGGAATAACTAAAAGATTTTTAATGTGATTGAGTTTACTTATAGAGGTTTTGGTTTTGCTTCAGCAAACTTTCATTTGGTTGGTTTTAATATTGGCAAGTCCTGGACTGAAAAGCTGTGACAGAAAGGAGGGGTGGGTGTCAAATTTGGAAGATGCTGTATACCCTCAACTCAGAGCTCTAAGTGTGGCAACATGACTGCTGTGTTCCTCAGGGCCACTGGCACTCAACCTACACAATCTTGCTGATTGTCCTTGCTCCTCTGCACTAGAACTATAGATAGCATCAGGCTCATCCAGACCACATTAGTGAGAAGAGCCCCCTTCAGGCCCTTTGTGTGGTATGGAGACATAATAATAAGTGATCAGTTTCTCCTATCTTTGTTGTAGACTCAGAGGACTGTTATTTACTGACCCCTGCTTGTTGCCCACTAGCTGGAAGATCTTGAAGTAACTGTGTCTGACCATATTCAGAAGATACTAAAACCTAACTTCGCTGCTGCCTGGGAAGAGGTGGGAGATGCCTTTGAAAAAGAAGAAACCTTTGCCCTGAGCTCTACAAAAACCCTAGAAGGTGAGAAGAGCTTTGTTGCAATGGGCTGCCTGGGGCCAGTATAAAACCCAGAAGGCATGCATGCAGTCCTCAAAGAACTCTTCTCTGCTCAAAACCAGGGGCCTGCCTTCATCATCTGACCAAATCAGCCATTTTCTAAGCTAGGAACCTCCCTCTAGGCTGTAGCCCTGTGGACCTACAGCTCTTAGGACATAGTGGGGCAGAGGCAGGCCCACGTCTAACTTTTCTAAGTCTTGTTACATTAAATTTCTCCACAGAAGCTGTCAACAACATCATCACATTTCTTGGTATGCAGCCATGTGAGAGATCAGATAAAGTGCCGGAGAATAAGAATTCCCACTCCCTCTATCTAGCAGGTAAGAGACTCCCATCAGGGCCGGAGATAGGCACTCCTTGCCCTGCTGCTTCTGTCATCTCATTGTAACACTGGAAAGCTAGTCAGAATGAGCAGCTGATTTTACAGGCTGTCCTTGGGTCATTCTTTAGAAGGCACACCTGGCCTAAAGTACTTCAATGTGTGTACCTGATGCCGTCGCCACACCCACTATCGCACTACCGGAGTGCACCAGGCCAGAAGTACTGAGTACTTTCGTATACCTGGTATTTCATATCAACATTGAAAAAGTAGAATTGTTTGTAGGATTAATTTCCTGTGAACTTATATAAAAGTTGAACTAAAATAATAGAGAGGTACAGGCAGAACATGATAAATTCCATTGGTCAGCGCTTATGTGAAGTTCTTGATATCCTCCCCTCACTGTCTCTCTCAGGTGTACACAGAGGTGGCTGTGACTTACTGGTGCGGTGCAGGCTGGCCCTGGCCGATGGGGTGAGCATGCAGGTGACCGTGAGAAGCAGAGAGAGAGCCCCTGTGGATGTGATCTTGGCTTCTGTGGGATAAGCTCTTGCTGGGAGGGTGTGCTGCTGCTGCTGTGCCCTCCCTATTGGTGGCTTCCAGGCTGGTGCTGTGCCCTCCCTATTGGTGGCTCCCAGGCTGGTGCATAAACTTCCCAGAGTCACACTTAAACATCAATAATGATTAATAATGAAGCAAATCCAAGTGTTTGGCCCTGAGCCAGCAGATCAAACAACTGTCTGTCTTTGAGCATGAACTTTAGTGTTCCTTCCCTCCTCGTTGTCTTACTCGCTCAGCCTTGGTATGACAGTGCAGCTTAGAGTGGGCTTGAAAATCAGATACTACTGATGATATTCTACAGCTGCTTAGCTTCATTATATTCTTCCATTTAATGTGTGAAAAACTCTTGGCAATGTTGGAAAATTTTATCCCAGAAGGGTGGAGGGGGAGGGGAAGCCGGAATCCAATTTTGTCACAGTTTGTTTTTATTAATAGAAAATAAACACTCATTCATTCCAGTTTCAAAGTTGCTATACTTGAAATTTCTAATTTAAAAAAAACGAATTTAAAATAATCAATAATACTGCTTTAACTAAGTTAAAACTGTGGCTTAAAAAAGTATTCAGCACCATTTGCTCTTAGGTCTTTCAGAATTTGTTCTTAAAGTATCTGGAAACTTGCTTGTAAGTACAGGATTTATGTGAGAAAGCCTTTCTGAACAGCCAGTGGGATGCTAGCAGCCATCCTAAGAGGAGTCAGTGGACATTTGGCTGTTAACAAAGGCCCCTCCCCTCCGAGCACCTAAGCTCTGAGATGCGAGAAGGCAGGCTGTTATTTACTGTTCAACTTGGACTTTCTAAACAATAACAGTAAATCTCTGGCACAGATGCAGTTCTTAATACATTGCGGTTTTAGGAAGTTCTGTAAATAATTTCAACCTGTTTATTCACAAATTCTATATATAATGAGGTTTTCTTCTTAGCAAGGGCCAACTGTTTGTAAATATATACAGGAGTATGCAAATCAGTCTTAGATGCATACTCAGAACACTCTATTTATGCGAATGTCTATGTAGGTTCGGTGGGCTAGGGGAAGGGCGGGTGTTGAAGCAGGTGGGAACAGTGCTAGGGATTGAACCCAAGGGCTTTAACATGCTAGGCAGGCACACTACCACGGAGCTACTTCCCCAGCCCCCTAAACCAATGTCTGTTTTAATAAAAATGCCTATAATTAGAAGCAGCTGATGAAACTAAATGTAAAGGTGTAACAAGATATTCCCTCTCATAAGCTGTTTACAGATCTTGAAAGGGAGATAGCAAGCTCCTCTCTTACTCTTTATTCCAGTATTCCAATTAGGATTGGGCCAGAAGTTAGCATTTCTAAATATTTTAATCAAGTCCACCGAAACTGGGTTTTTGTTGTTATTATGTTTTGGGAGGTTTTTGGAGTATTTAACACAAGAAAAGACTATCTAATGCTGTCTTTCTACATAAATGAAGAGTGTTACTAGTCAGAATGTCCTAATAACACAAACAACAGCAGATCTATTTACTTGGTCAGATGTCACAGGAATGAGAGGATTATCATGTCACCCTTAGAGATGAGATGGACTAGCATGTCATCCTTAGAGTTGCAGCTGCCTATTTTCTGTAGTTTGTTCACCAATGTGAATGAAATGGACTTTTATGAAAGGATAGCACTTGATGGCCAGGACCTCTTTTGGGCATTTCTAAGTGGAATACACACAGATACGAGAATGGGGGAGGTAATACAGGGAGGCTACTCTTCCCAGCTCAGAAGGAGTTGATGAAGCCCATATATGCATTCAAGAAGCCCATGGGATCCTCTAGCTGTGGATAGTGGCTAATGTGGTCATCCAGAATCGACACTGTGGACCGCGGCAGCGTTTTCCTAGTGGAAGAGAACAGCATGGAGGTGAGCTTAAGGCTGGAGGATGAGAGGATGTAAGGTGTGGGAAGCCCCGCAAATGCCCTACAGATGCATCACACTGGAAGGAACCAACAGCGTTACTCATCTCCTACTTGGAAACTATACCTCAGGCAGATCAACTTGCCAGTTCCACTTACAGTGGTTTTAATTGTTCAGAACCCAACAGACAACATCTTGCAAATACAGCACTTCTGGAACAGTCCTCAAAACATGACTTTCAGCTCCTTAGAGAAGCATCAACAGGTGGCTCACTCAGCAACTCACTGCCCAAGCAAAGATAAACAAGAGCCTTCCTTAATCTCATGAGGAGAGTGTTTAAAATTATAAGCCAGCTGGGTTTTGTCAGGTTGTATCCGCTAGGGTATAGGAAGGTATGAAACATTCTTGTATGGCAGACAAGCAACTTCTGAGTAAGTACCCTAAAGGAGTAACAGCCAATGGAGAGGCACTTTTGATGGTGAGCTGTTGATAACTGCTCGGGTGAGATGAGAGAATTGGCTCAGATTAACACATGGAATGATGGCAGCCATGACGGTGAGAACAGGATGTATGAATCCAGAGAAAGTAGAGCAAATCTCTTGATCTGTCCTCTCCGTAAGAATAAGGTTCCCTATCCCTAAATGGTCTGTTTATTTTGTTTCCAATGAGGTCAGATGCAATAGCTAGTGCCAACAACCCTGTCAGGATGAAACACTCCAAGGACTCACCTGTACAGCTCCAAAAACTCTGGATACGGATTTATAGGATCCAGTGGCCCATAGATAAAATGAACTAGGAAAAAGAAGAGGGAGGGATTTCTAACAGCTCACATCTGTGTTCCTGCTGCTACCCCAAAATTAACCTCCATTCATTAAGTTAAAGAAAAAAAAAAAAAACCATTGTGACTAAACATTTTATGATACAAATCCTCACTTCTTATTAGATGAGCTTAAAGAACTAATAGAACAAGTCAGTCTTCTAAATGGAACTATCTGGTCCCTTCTGGCCCTTCTGTACTCTGAGCCAAAGGAAAAAAGCTCACTTTCAAGATGTGCTTTCTAGAAATGTAGATAGAACCATCCCTCACTGAAGTTTCCTCTATCGTAACTGACCTCTTGACATCTGAAGTCCGCCAACAGTTTGTTGATCAGTAACTAGTATGTGGGAGGCATTATGCTGTTTGTTTCCTTTTTACGCGTGGAAGAAGAGTGGGCACAGCGCTGGTACCTACAGCTTGTATTAATGAATGACCTTACTAGCCTCTTGTCCCAACAGTTTGATATTTACTGTGGCAGGCAGTTCCCACACTGCCATGCCAGCTGTAGTTGAGGTACCTTACACCCTCACTCTGGTAAGCCAGGTGTTTGGAATGGGGTGCTAGTGAATAAAGAGTGGCCAGCTAAATGGGCCAGGTGAACAGTTTTGGGGTTTTGTTTTTAAGTGTGAAAGGTAATGGTAAAAAGTATGTCCTAAATATCATATAGCACATACGTAGGCCAAACATAGCTGTATTTTATTGGAAGACTCAGATTTACTTGAGTGCATGTTTTTATTTGCTAAATCTGACAACCCCACATGGAGATTGTAAGAGTTGTAATTAGGTTAAGTCACTATTCCCCAAGTGTTCCTTTCAAGAAGTAATAAGAATCTAGACACAAATACTCACTGGGGATGGACACAGAAGCAAGTGCTCCCACCCAGCGTCTTCTGAATTTCTTCCTCTGATTGATGTACTGTAAAAGACTACAACACAGGTGAGTCAGCAAGAGCAGAGCAAGACCTAGTATCCTGCATTCTCAGAGCCACAGAGACGTGCTGTCGTCCATCCATGTCAGCATGCGAACACAGCACATGTGTTCTACCAATACAAGGACAGTTCTTACACAGGGAGTGCAACCTTCAGGAGTAATTAATGTTGGTTAATTTCCACTACTAAGCAGCTCTGTGGCTCTTAAATATGTTTCTTTAACCCTAAGTTCCTCTGTTGTTACTGAAAAAAAAAAAAAAAACTGGGCAAAAGGAGGAGCTTTGTACTTAAGAGAGACACATTCATTCCTTTCAAAACTAAAACACTCTTTAACTAGACCTTTAGCGAAGAAGGAGATGCCAAAGTCAGTGAGGCATTTTCATGCAAATAAGCATTGAGTTGCAGCTATTTATCCAAATTCTCAGTGCCAGTGCTTAGGAGCAAGGCTCATCTTATGCTTGACCTCTTTCCTGGAAAACAGACCAGGACTGTTTAAGTCTTGTCTCAGAATCTCTAACCAGCCTTCCTGTGCTGGAGTAAGCCAGCAAGGGGCGGAGCAAGTCATCTTACACATGCCCCTCCACCAAGAGAGGTTCACTGGGCCTACAGTGGGCTTCCTCTTACCTGTCAATGACCAGGTTGCCATCGTTGTTGCGAATCACAGCCCACATGTCCCACAGCTCACTCTCAGTGGGTCGGGTATATGGTCCAAAGACTGGAGTGAGACTGAAAAGAAACGAAGGAAGGTGAGACTGTGTGGACCGGAGTTCAGAATGCCAGGCATGTACAAAGTCTCCAAGCCCAGGCTAGCTGTGGCCCAGGGCTTCTATAGCAACACATTTCATTACACTGTTATCAGTACATACTCAGTCTTTGATAAGGACTTACCCTCGAGAGAACACAAAGAAGTTCATGAGCCTGGTGAGGATGGGTGAAAGCACACCTCCATCTTTGAGGAGCTGCAGGTAAGAAAGGAAAGTAAAACTCAAGGATCCAGAGGGAGCTGACAATGCCCCTAGACAAAGTCTTTTACATCAGAAACTAAAATAGAACTTAGCCATATCTAATGAAAAAAATGTATAATCCCTTATAGCTGATGAAGTCATCAACTTATTTAGGATCTCAACTTATTTAAATATACTTAAGACACAGATCTTCATGTAGTTGTATTTTGCTAAATATTTGTTCATCTCTTATTTCTCAGAAACATTTGGTTTTATGTAGGAGAGCTGGCTTTATTTGACTGAGGAAAAAGATTAACTTGATTAATGTGAATCCATAATAAATTAGATTTCAATAGACTGGCTCATCACCACAGTATGGTCCTTAAAAGGGGCCAGTGGTTTTTTTTGTTTTTAGGTTTTTTTTAACATCACAGATGGCTAAACCAAGGAGCTATACAGTGAAGCTGCCAACCTTTTGGAGAAGGAGAGGACGATGGGTCTCAGGAAAGATACCTGTGGAGAGAGAGGCTTCTTAGCCCTTTACCAACAACATAAGGTAAAAGCACGGCCATTGCCAGAAGCTGTCTGGTAACCCAGTCACAGTTATATTTGAAGCCTTTGCTGCTAAAACAGGATTATGAATAAAAACAGCTATGCAGTGCACAACAACTTGTACTCAACACAAAAATACATGTGCATGTACCAAGCTGAGGCACAACCATACTGCTAATTACTACAAGATAGACAAACTGCAACATGCTGGGATTGCTTTCCACATTTTAAGGTACAAAAATGGAGAGGGTAATTTATATGCTCCTCCATATTGCACTGATGCCTAGGCTTGAGCTCCCTTCAGCACCTCCCCCAGTGCTCAGAGCACAGTAGTGGTAACAAACTCATCTGCAAACACGTGTATGTTTCAGTAGGTAGGTTCTTGTAAAGAAAAACCACTCTTCCATTGATAAAGGGACAGATCCACTACCCTTCGCCAGGCTGCCTTTGAGGCATTCAGGTTAGGGCATTTGGGCATTTCTGGATTAATAAGCAACTCGATGATAGAAAAAATAAATAAACACACACACACACACACACACACAAAAAAAACCCTCAAAATTTCCAAATGGTAAGACTTATTCCCAGCTTACACCTGGCACTACCACCAATTAAGAGTTTATTAATGCAGCTTACCAGACAGATCAACAGAATCACATTTGTGATAGCCCCTTTATTTTTTGTTTTTGTTTTTTTGTTTTGTTTCCAAGCCCTAGCTGTCCTGGAACTCATTATATAAACCAGGCTGTCCTTGAACTCAGAGATCCACCCGCCTCTACCCTCCAAGTGTTGGGATTAAAGGTGTATACCACTGCACCTGGCTCCTTAGAAACAAACAACAACAACAAAAATGTGTGTTTATTGTGCTTATGTATATATATATATATATATGCATGCCAAGACACATGTAGAGGTCAGAGGACAGCCTGTAGGTTTTCTCCTTCCACAATGTGGGCTCCAGAGTCAAGCTCATATGCACAGACTTGGCAACAAGCCCCTTTGCCCATTGAGTCATCCTGCCACCATGGCTGCCCTTTTATTAGCTATATATTTGAAAATATGTATTCTAAATACCATCAACCATGAAAACTACTCATGGCAGGCACAATAAAGGTCAAAGATGCCCTATGTATGGTATCTGTTTATAACATCAGATTATTTTTTAGATTTTTTTGTGACTTAAAAGGGTGACTTTTTGAAACTACACCCCACTTTCCACCTACCACCAAAGCAATTACCTCCATTCGACAGACAGAGACTCTTTATAGTGAGCCGGCCAGATCGATTCTGCTTGTACCTGGAGCAGGGCAAGAAGAAACACACATGTAGCTCAGCAACTGACTCCCTTGCAAGGGCTGCAGAGGACCCCTAGAGGTTTGATGATCCCAGAACAACTCAGTTTCCCATTATCTTAAGCTATGACATGTGCAGAGAACAGAAGTCTGGTTTCACTGACCTGTACAGTAGTTCCTGAGCAACAATATCTCCATAGTCGTGAGACAGCAGGTTGATTCTGCGGTTCTGGAGCCCCAGGTGTCTCAGAAGGGACTCCACGATGCTGGCCTGCTCAAATATGGAATACTGATGTGGTCTCTAAGGAAAGGAAAGCCAGAGATACAACATGAATGTTAACCATGCCTGCCAGATCCTGCATTTGTACCCACCCACCCTCCATCACTGACCCCACCTAGCTGCTGCTTACCGGCTTGTCACTGAAGCCAAAGCCTAAGAAATCAAGAGCGATTACTCGATGGAACCTCAGGGTCAGCCCTTCCCAGATCTGTAAGAAAGCAAGCATGGTGTGCACTCTGTTCTCACTGCCCAACCCCAGCAGCAAACAGCTTACATTGCCAGCCTGGATAAAGTGAAAACCACCACAGACCTAGGTGAGCCACTTGGGAACTGTGAGGCTCGTAGCATTTGCTATATGGAGAGCCTAGCTCCAGCCTTTAATTTGGCAGTGTTCCTTTCTGTAGTCAGTATTTTACTTCCCCTTATAGTACATAAAAAGTAATTCTACATTTAATGAGATTTTATCAAGCAGTTCAAATCTACCAGAGAATTAGGGCTGACAAAAAAAAGAAAGAAAAATCTTGAGTTTGAGTATTTTAGAACATAGCAAGACCTAGAAACATCATTACCTTGTACCAATCATAGCTGGATGTTGGAAAACCATGTAAAAGCACAACTATCTCAGGGCTTCCGACCACACCGACAGAATCTAGGAGGAGGAGAGTGAGAAATGAGGCAAACTCCATGCAAGGCAGCCTCGATGACACCAAAATCTAATTCAGTAAAAAGGATCAGACTAAATTATATCACAATGCCACATTAGAATGCAGGCTGGCAGTACTTCAGGAGCTTCCTCTTAATCTGTGTTTTTAAATTGTAATGACACGCTTTACATGAAAACCCTTAAAACAGTTTGCTCATGATCACTTAGATTTTTTTAGAGAGACATTCCTATATTTTAGCTGATATTAATATTAAAACTCAAATTATTTTTAAATAAAAAGCAAAAACAGTTAAAATACTATAATCACAACAAGCTAAAACTTCTTTGTCCCTTATCAATATTTATCACATCTAAGACCTGACAGTCCTTCCCAATGGGTCACCTGAGCTTATACCATTTATCCAGTTCTAGCAGAACACATGCAACTCAAGAATCAAACTATTACAAAAATGGGCTAATAGTGATGGGAACTTTTTATGTATGTGACATATTGCAGATTATTCAAACAATAATATACCTTGCCAACAGTACTGGATTTAAATTAATTCTGCTAGTGGAATAAAACTTTGTTACCATGTTTTCAAAATTACGTAATTAAAAGCAATTAAAATATCATGTACTGGATGTAGCCTGAAGAATCTATGCAAATAAGATGTAACACTAAATATTAAGTCTGGGAAAGAAGCAACAAGCCAACGTTAAAAAAAAATGCATACTTACTCAACTGGCTATAACAAATGAGAGGAGGTCAGGAGCAATAATGAAAAACGGTTTACGAAAAACAAACATTTTTCGTTATTGCTCTTGACCCCCGCCCAAAAGAAATCTTTTCCAATGTGTTTCTCGGTTTCTTCACCTATACAATGAGGTTAATGGCACCTATCTCCAAATGCTGTTGTAAAGATTAAGTGAAAAATGACATAGTGAAGGTTAAAATATAACTGAATGTCCTGAGTGTGGTAATTAAATAGCAGTCATCGAATCAATCTTATCAGGTTTAGATACATAGAGAAAATTATGGAAAACAGTAAAATTACTTTGGAAATGGGGGGGTGGGGGAGCAAAGGTGTAGACAGATCTCTAAAGACACTAGAGGCGCTCAAAAGAAAAAAATAATTTCTCAAATACAAATGGGGCTGAAAGAAGTTACTGTCAGATACAATTCTACCCCCCACCTCAAACCCACTTCCACTATGGAGCAACAGACCAAGGGGCACAAAATAGGTACCTCAGCTGAAACCTACATGACCCGTGTCCTTGGGATTCTCCAACAGCCCAGTTCTCACCTTGGTAGAAGATTCGGAGTCCTTTGTAGGTGAAAAACTTGCCAGAAGTCTTCCATGAGTGCAGAGCAGGGGAGAGCTGTGGGGGTGGGATGTGCAGGTATGCAGCCAGCAAGGGCACAGCCAGGAGCCCTACTTGGACCCACCACTCCCTCATCCTGTGGGAAAAGCAGCCAAGGTAACATTGTACACTTGCAAAAATCAGAATGGAACATGGGTGGGAAACCTGGGCACGATGAGCTTTGAGCCCACCCCCTCGTCCCTCCTCTCCCTTCCCACTCCACCCCTCCCCTCCCCACTACACCCCTCCCCTCTCCACTCTATCCCTCCCCTTCCCACCCTTCCCAATGTGACAATGCCATAAATTTTACCAAAAAGAATACAATAAACACCTCTACCCTTTGGCATTTGGCAGTCGCTGTACTAGCTCACTACCATTCTTTCCAAGCACATATGTAACTTACTACGTGATTAAGCAGAGAGCTGTTCTTGGGGTCTAACACATACATATCCTTTGGCCAAGTGAATCCCCATTTGGCACTACTGTCTGCATTTGAGCTAGGAAACTGATGAGGGGAGAAACGAGGAGCATTCCAGTAAGCAGCTTTGCACTGACCCTGAATATCTAATCTCTTACAAGTCTGGGCAGCAGATTATATTTGTGCATTCTTAGCAGACTCTTGAGGTGGTTCCCTTTAATTTATTTAATTAAGACCCTGCCCCAACACCTAGCACTCAAGACTTTCGTCGGGGGGGGGGGGGGGCGCACAGCTAGCCCTTCAATTTATCCTGGAGGCGAGAAATCAGGCAGGATTAGAAACCATTTCCTTTATTTGTGACCCACCATGGTCACCAAGGAAAGGGTTCTCAAAATAAATTGGGATAGCGCTTCCTAATCTAAAGCTACGGACATTAGGAAGTGAGCTACAAATAAATTAATTGCTAGAGCCTTGGTGGAATCGTAGGGTTGGTTCTCTATCTTTATCTGTACATGAGTACACCCTATATATTATAACACATTGCCTGCAATTTGAGGAAATTGACTGGGTTTTTTAGAGGGGGCTCTCTATCCATAACCTGAAATGGTGGGTTAAAAAACAGCACCCCCTGAGGAACCTCAGCTGCCTGCCTGAACTTTAGACAGCACTGATACTTTTTTTCCTTCCTCCAAAGTCACTGTCCAATAAAGTCACAATGGTTCTACCTTTCGAGGCTATACTAGAAATGACTGGAACAGTGCCAGAATGTGATGGTTTTATCTCAGTCTGTTATCCGCTAACGGGTTTTACGGCTTGAACCTCCTTGAAAAGCAAATAAAAGCGTTAGGTGGGGGGGGGGGGGGGGCCTTTTGTGTTACCGTTCGTTTCATCAGAACCCGTTTGGTTTGTTACCTGTTCATACGTTTTTCACGTAGCCTCTGGGGCATCCTTGCTGGACTTACTGAATCCGCAGTGACTCAGCAGAACGCCGGGGAGGGAGGGGCCCCTACCGCAGAGCGAACAGGGGCTTCCCACTGGCGCAGGGAAACTGAGGTGCCACACCCACGCTCTCCCAGCCATACCTCAGTGCACCTCCTCCATGCAGGAAATGGGGGGCAACCTTCCCCTCCCCAGCCAGTCTCAGCTTTAGTTACCTTGGTAAAAATACCCCCAACATTTTCAGATTTTTAGCAGTCAAGGAAACTAGCAAGCGGATGAAAAGATTTAAACAAATATTTTTTAAGTCCAATCTCCATTATTTGATGTTACCATAATTTAGAGCAAAAATTCAACACACTGCCACAACAAACTTTACGTGCCTTGATTTCTCATTTCTTTAAATGATGTAAAAACATATTTATCTAATACCGCCAAACCAGCCCACCTGATTCATTCTTAGTGAAAACTACGCTGTGCACCCACAAACCAAAGCCAACACTTCTTTTTTACATTTTAAGAGCCTGGCCACGTGCCGGCGAACCCCGGGATTTCCATTTCTGGCTTACAACACTTACAACCGCGGCCACACTGCGCGGCAAGATCCAGTCACACCTATGCGGTCACGCCACTGAGGCCAGAACCTGGAAATCTTAAGTCGCTCTGCGACAGTCTCCACTCCTGGATTCCTAAATCACATGCCGTGGTCCAGAAATCCTAAATCACGCCACAACAATGACCAGCTCTGAAAATCCTAGAACACACCAAGGCGTTACCAAGGTTCAGGAATCCTAAGTTGCTTTACTACCACCACGTACATAGTACCACAGCGAAGACCCAGACCCCCCCCCCCCAAAAAAAAAAAAAAGCCTAATTCTCACTTGTTAGTGTGCAGAGATCCTAAAATTCTTAAATCTCACACGACTAAACCCTGGTTCTAAAACTCATCAGTGAGGACGATTACGAGTTTGGCTATGTGGCACCCTTTGGGTAAGGATTTTTGCCTCCCGCATCTCCGAGGTGCGGGCTGGCCACACCCCCTCTCGCGGCCCGAGCTGGCAGCACCCACCTGCGCAAGCGATCTCGGCGCACCATGGCCGCATTATCCCATGCCGCCCGCCGCAGGATTGCGGATCACGGGGCGCGCCGAGGCGCCCGCAACGGTACAGGTTCGGAGGTGGCGTCTGCGCAGCCCACGGTCCGCGCAGGGCGGCCCGCGGCAGCGGCAGCGGAGGCAGCAAAGCGGCAACTCGGGCGAGCCTGCAGCACTACGCCGGCTGGCGAGGTGCGGCTGCCGCAGAGGAAAGCTGCTGCTGCTCCTGTGAAGATGCACCGGGATGTGCTGGTGGCCGAAGCGGAGAGGAGCGAGCGGGCACTGACTTTTAAAGCCCATGGAGCCCCGCCCCTGGCCCTCCCACCGTGCCGCAGCGCCCCCTCCTTCTCGCTCCCGCCGCAGAGCCCCTCCCCACCGCTGCAGAGAAGGGGGGGCCTTTCCTGTGGGCGCCTCCAGGGGTATCAACCCTGCTACCCCCTCTTTCCTCACAGATCTCTAATCCTGAACCCCAGATTCTGCTGAAGAAAGCTTTCCCATGTGTTAATGCCGCGGGCAAGGATGGCAAATGTCTGAGATATCCCTCCCCAAGCCAGCCCTTGAACCACACACAGGTCTCCAGCCCATGAAAGGCATAAATCACCCCAGCACTGGGGTGCTTCTTGCGGCACCCACTTCTTTTCTACCTTCTACGTGAGTTCTGAGCCCTAAGTGTGACTACGCATCTGAAAAATGCAGGTCACCAATGCGCGGCAAACCCAAGCCCTTAACCCATGATAACAAAGAAAGAAGGGCGCACTAAAAGACTAGGAACGGACAAATTCTGTGGTCTCTCTGGCCAAGTGGACACATTCATGGACGAGCTGTGATCACACAGAATGGGCCAAAGTCGCCACCATGGTGGCACCGGTACACTCCCTTTGCGGCAGCACAACGTGGTCCGCATGCCAGAAGCTGCTGCAGCGCCCATCTGGAGCAGCGTTGGGGTCCGTTCATCAGGGGCACAAACCTCCTTTATTTACGTACAACACAGTCACGGTGTAAACACCCTAGAGGTGCAGACAAAACTGGAAATTTTTTTAAAAATCCAAATCCTTTAAAAAAAATCATCTTTCACACCTTCGCAGAATGCGGAGCATCGTGATGCCTGTGAGAGGTTTGGAACCGTATCCTGAAATTCTAGCAGCCTAGGCATGAGCAAGCTAGGGACGCTGCGAACGCAGACCGGCCCAGTGGGGGCGCTGCAGGCCTCTCTTCGGCGCCTGGTTTGCGGCAGCTTTGGCTTTGCAACATCCAAGCCCAGCCATGCAGTCGAGCAAGATTTGGCCAGAGGACCGCAATGGGTCAGCCGAACCCACGGGGATCTAACCTGTGGGCATCTACCCATGTTCCCGGAGTTCGGGACCACCCAGCTGACACTGAAAATGCCAGCACCTGAGAAAGGGTCATCAGCACGCGTAACACGGTCCAGGGTACACTTCGTCGGGGATGGCAGGAAACAAATGCTTGTGCAGAACCTCCCTCCGCAGGGCTATGCACAGGATTATGAAGTGAATGAGGGATCGGAGGGTGGCACTTTTTTTTATATTTTCTTTTTGACTTCAGAATATTTTCTAACATGTCGGGCCCTTCTTTCCCAGCCTAAGACCTTCAAAGTCTGAAACCATGTCTCATTAACCTTTTGTATCCCAGATTCCGCCATGGGGTGGGCAACAAAGCAGGCCCCTAACAAATACCGCATGAATAAGTTCAAGAATTTGAGGGCGCACAGGGGAGGAAGTAATTAAGGGGAGGGAGGAAGGGGTTGTCTTGAGTGATGAATAGACATTTACCAGAGACAAAGAACATTCCAGCCCGAGGGGACGGCTTTCGCCAAGCACCGGGGGCTCTGCACCATAACCTTTGGTGTTTTTTGTGTGTGTGTGTGTTTTTTTTTTAAAGTGTTTCCTTTGGGCGCCAGCACCGACTTGGGAGCTGGAGGTGGAGGGGTGGGGTGGAGGGCAGACCAGAAAAAGTTGTTCATCAGAAGGAATGTGGAATTTGTCCTAAATGAGAGGCTACAGATGTTTAAACCCTGTAAGAGCGCAATTAAAATTAGTCCCTTTACACGAAGAGGATTAGCTACCTATACTAACTAACCACGAAACCTTTTAAAGACTGAATTCCTTAGCAAAATTTGAACTGGTGTTTTCTACAGAGTAAAGCCATTCTGATCTTAACAACTGCCCGTGCAGAAACCCTCTGCATTATATATTTTCATATTCGCTGTCAATGGAACCTTTGAGCCTTACAAACAATTCTACTTTCATTCTCACCAGGCCGAAGCACCAGCATCTGAGATGAAGGCAATTTTCTAATTAATGGATTGAGTGCCCCACAATGGATCTCATTCTGAAGGCCGAGGAACAGTCTACCCACAAGGAACAAGGGGGGGAGGGGAGGGCACGGTTAAGCCCCGGAGGGGAGGAAAGTTGGTGAAAGCTCTGAACCACAAAAGCAATTCCAGTCTAGGCCCAGGGGAATCCTTCTTGCCTGAGGTGACTAGGAATAACCTGGGTGGTAAAGGGCGGGATGCGGTTGAAATGGCGTGGAACGCAGAACTGGTTAGGGAGAGAAAGCTGGTAGCAGCAGCTCCGACACAAAGGCTGAACCGCAGCAACGCGCGCACTGCTGGGGACCAGCTAAGGGTTGGAGAAAGGCTTTTAAAAGTCCAAAGGGTTAGGGAATCTTGTAACCAGGACTGACATATTTCTAGAGGGAGCTTCCTCCACAGCGAGGAGAATCTGACCTATGTTCTAAAACCCCTTGGAGCACCTGAGAAAACATGAAACTTGATAAATGAAGTCAGCTCCCGAGCTTGCTGCAGGTACCCTGACTTCTAACAGTCATTTACTATCCTTGGCGGGCGTGAGCCACAGCAGCGTTCCCTCCGCCAGCGGCGCATCGGGACGTTGCCTTCACTTCCTTCTCTAGCATGATTCACATCAGAACAGCACCTCAGTTTTGTGCAAAAAATCAGCAGTGTAGAAACTTCTCCATATACCGTTTCACAGCAGCAAGCAGTAAGAGACCACCGGCCCGGCTTCTACCGTAGGTTCAATCGCCATTTTTTTTTCCTAACCCATTTTGAGCACTGTAACAGGTTGGACAAATCCAAGGTAGAGCCACTTTCTAAAGCCAGAGTTACAGAATGGGACAAAACCATTCGACCCAATACACTTTGTTAAAGAGATTTAGAGCTTTACTTGATTTAAAAAAAAAAAAAAAATCATTGAGCCTGTGAAAGATGGATTTGGTTTTTATTTTTATTTTTTTATTTTTAAACTACTGTGTGTCTGCAGTTACACAAATATACTTGGAATAACCTAATCCTGTGCTTTTTTTTGCTCCTCAGGCAGCATTGAGAGTATTTTATTCTGCTCTACAGAGTCGATATTAAGAAACATTTAGACATGCAGGAATGTATTTAGGGTAAAACTAAAACGCTCTGTAAACCATGTGACTCAACTGGCAAAGCAACTAGCATAGCTGACGTTCCAACTATGGGCATATCATACACACACACCTAGCGGCCCCCATTTTCACAGAAACTGGCTAGGTGAGGATCTCTATTCCTCCCAAGAAACACGGGCAGAAGCCTGGAGCTGAACACTGTTGCTCCTGGAGGTCTTTGCACCGCCCCACATGACCTCGATGTTTGAAATAACTGGGCATGTTTAGTCTAAAGAAAAGGAGCCTTGTGGTGTGAGTGGAAGGAGGAAATGTGTTCACAGTCCTCAAATATTTGTGGAAGTGGCGTTAAACATTTTATTCCATATGGCTCCAAGGAGCGCAAACGGCACAGAAACAGAAATCCATTCAGCATAAAGAATTTTCCAAGCCTGCCTGCTAGGAAGGGTTGAGTGGGCTCATGACAAGCTCCCCATCACTAGAGACCAGATGAGCTGGCAGTAGGTATGTAAAAGCTCAGTGAATAGCCTTTCAGGGTTTTTTACCATTCCGTGGAAAGGAAGGAAGGCACAGAGAGGTGCTGCCCAGGGAACAAATCTACCACCCAAGTCTCGCCCAGTCACGATCCTCGGCCAGGGGCTGTACTACACAGGCTGCTGCCTACCTGAGGCAAAACTGCAGGAAGATCAATAAACTCACAGCACCTAACTCTCTCTCCCCACCACTCGCTCTTTTCCCCTCTCTCTCTCCCTCCAGGACTCTCTCCCTCCAACAAATGTATCTAATACATTCCTGAATGATGTCTTCTTCCTCCCCTTTTGGACTCCTTTTGAGGTTAAAAAAAATTTTTTTTTTCTTTTTCTTTGCAGCAAAGAGCCCCAAAACTGAGAGTAGTAAAGGGGGGGAATAATGACGAAGCCGAATAAACAACTAAGATGAGCCAAAAGGACAGAGAGCAGCCGTTCCCTCACGCTGCAGTCTGACAGTAGATGATCCGAACTCACTCTCTTACTCCCATAATCCCACACCCGCAACAACCGAAGCCCTCCACTCGAGATACAAGCCATCTTAGCCACTCAAATATCAATGGGCTTGAAGGATTCTAATTAACTAATAGCATCTTACGTGTTCCCAGCTCTTTACCCTCCTCACGCATTTTATTTCATTTGCTGCTCACCACAGGCCCTCCAAGGAACAGCGACTCCCAAACAAGCCAGCGTTCTCTTCCCAGCTGCCCAGGAAGGAAGAGTAGACCGCAACATTCCACACTTTTTTGGTCTCACTCCCTCCCCCACCCTCGACCCCCGACCCCGCCGCCCCGCTGTGCCTTCTTTATTCGCAGTCTACCACGGAAGGATTTTCCTCCAGCTAGGACGGAGCAGCCCCTGGGGCAGGTGATTTGGGTTGCCTCCTAGCCCTCAACTCTCACCTTCCTCAGCTGTCCTTCCCTTGGATCTACAGGGGCCCCATGCACACGAGCACTTCGGTCTGGCGGGGGGGGGGGGGGGGGGGGGAGGGGGGGAGACTCTTAATCCCCAGCAACCTGCACCCTCTCCCTCCCTGGCTGCCCAGGCCTCACTCTTCCCCTTTAGCTAGTCCTGCACTCACTCGCACCAGCACTTAACCAGGGAGGTGCCAGAGGTCTGGCTTTGGGTTCTACCCACCCTAGTTAGGCGCACCCACGCCCCGATGCCATTGTCACTCCCTGTGGACTGGCAAGGTCCACATTCCTTCGAGATGTACCAGTATCACTCGTGGGCGGGCTACAAGAGTGAGAATGGGACTAGCCCTCCTCCTACCTGATTCAGATAAGACCTGTCTTACAGGACCCCCCCCCCCCGCGATGGCGGGGAGGAGGGTGCCCGTGCACTTCCTGGGACCAGAGGTTTGTTCTCTCCCTAGCCCAGTTCCCAGGAACTATTGGACCAAACCACTGAATGCCGGGCTCTGGCTGGAGCGGCTGCATCTCGTTGCTTCAGCCCATCTCCCCAGCCCACCCGCCGGCTGCCGCCTTCTCCCGGCCAGGCCCCAGCGCCACCTGTAGCAAAGGGTCTGATATGGCAGGCTGCACCTTTGACATTGGTCTAAGTCGATGGGTTCTCATCTGAGTACTTTCCACATTCGATCAGTAAAAGAGAAGGCCAGGGAAGCGGTATTTTGATGGTTATTAACTGTGGAGCCATCTTGGTGAGTCTTCAGTCTTCCATGGGTCAGCCTTTGTTTCTCACTTTGTTTCTCCCTTAAGACTCCCATGTCTGGATCTCATTCTAAAGGGAACAGTCTACCCTCACATCTATAACGTTAATCACGACCTCTGTTCATCTTTACAAAGGTAACAAACATTTCATACTCAACAAAGTCTAGGTTAAATTTGACTCCAGTTCCTGCCTCTTCTTGTAACCTGTTTTGACCAGCACCATCCGTTCCAACAATAGAAACTGGGCATAACGAAATAATCTCACAGGTTCAGGCTGCATGGGAACAGATTCCAGCAACTTCCCTTTTCTTTGCATTTTACTTCCCAGGTCTCTCTTAAACGTCCCTGACACCTTTCCATTGCTACCACCTTTTTCTTTCACACAGGCCCTCTTGCCTTCTACCTAGGCCCTTGCTTCCTAATTGGCTCACAGGACTCCATGCCTACGCCCTGTCTCCTCATCGCCAAACCTGCCAAAGTGATTTTTTCTTAAATGAAAATTTGATGGCATCCTTTTTCTTCTTAAAATGTGTTACTTGTGTTAAATCCAACCTGTTTGGACTGGCATACAAAATTCATCATATGCTTCAAAGTCTGGCCCATGGTTTCCTCTAGAATCTTCTCTCTTACCCTCCTAGTATCATTATCTTCATAATGTAACCCACCATTACTCATTGAAGGCACCAGGTGGTTGTCATTCTCCAAGCCTTCACGCAAGACCTCAGCCCTAATCAAATATATCCCTTCCCACTGTATCTACCTTTAAAAAAAAAATCCTATTTATTCATCAAAAGTCAGTTTAGTTACTGTATCTCTTGCTTGCTTTCCTACAGAGGTATCTCCCTCCTTCCACTGAGCCTTTCCATCCCTCAGGCACACTTCAACAGACGCACTCACCATCTTCTCTTGTGGAGATACTTGGGACCTGCCTTGTCTCCCCAGTTACATATCTGAACTCCTTAAGGTCAAGGGACCATGTCATTTATTTGTGTCTCTTCTGTCCACCTAATATTTTAGAACAATGACAAAAATGAATAATAGCGAAACATTGTTGATTTTTTTTCTACTCTCCTCCCCACCCCCAGACAGGGTTTCTCTGTTTAGCCCTGGCTGTCCTGGAACTCACTCTGTAGACCAGGCTGGCCTCAAACTCAAAAATCCACCTGCCCCTGCCTCTCAAGTACTGGGATTAAAGGCCTGCACCACCACTGCCCAGCCATTGTTGATCATTTTGTGCCAGACCCTGTCCATATCCAATGAGAGCTTCAGCTGAGGCATTGGCAGCTTAAGAAGCCAATATTGATGACAGGCTAGAGGAGAAAACAACTCTACTATTATTTCATAGCATCTTAGTTTATAAATGTGATGAATATTTTTGCTATTAGCAAAATTGTTGTTGTTTCCCTGCAAAATTCATGGCTAAGTCAGAGAACAGAGATCTAAATTGAAAATCACTAGAATGTTCAAGTTGTCAGAGATGACGATACCAACACTTTGTAAGGTCCAGTCAAGTTCATGTGTGACACTAACATACCTGGCACACAGCAACACTATATCATCTCAGTTACTGTTGTCATTAATATAACTAGCTCTAAACCCAGTGTTGGGGAAACAGATGCAAGAGGAGAGATTATTTAGTACAGCTGTTATCAAAATTCTACGGGTGTTAAAAAGCGATCTACCAGGGAACAGGGAGTGGGGCAAGGGAATTGATAGCATCCAGCCATCTCATGATAGCAGAATTTTCTAAAATTCTAACTGTACCAAAAAGATACCAGAGAATCAAAAAGGGGAGAGGAGGTCATTGAAACCTATGTGGGCATAGCCCTGGACTCAAAGGAAGTTCCAGATGCAGCCAGAAGTCCAAGTAGGGTCATCAGGCTCTGAGACAGAAGAGCTCATTCCCATGCCCCAGTCCCAGGCCCTCCCTAGCATATAAGAAACAGCCAAGTACAACCCACAGTGATGTGTACATTAAGAGGGAGGTGACTATCGCTGTAGACGAGCATCTACATAAGACTGTTAAATTGATTGTTGTTTTATATCAAACAACTTTTATAATGCTTATTTGTATTGTTATAATATCTTATAAACTTTAAGGAATATGACAAAAAGATATTGTAGGTATTGAAGGGAGGTCTCTGGGAGGAGTGGGAGTACAAAAGGGAAACAAGAATGTGATTTAATTCTATTTACTTAAAATATGTTTTTAAATGTTAACAAATTCAAATAAATTGAAATCATGTAACTTTTCTCATCATAATGCAATAAAAGTTTTTTTCTAAAAAAAGAGGGAGGTAAAGGAGAGGCCAGGGACCTCCTCTGCGAGCACAGCCCCCTAGAGCCCACCCCCTTTCTCCACACCCATGCCAGGTGTCTAGCACACTGCCCCACTGTTTCCCCAGCCAAACAACATGGAAGGCTGCTTAGACACGGGCATTCTTTACTACAGACCATTAACTTTATGTAGGCAAAACATATTTATGTTCCTTCAGTTCTTCAACAAACAGAGTAAAGAAAATTTCTGTGAGTAGTTCACTCGGCCCACCCCCTGGGGAGGGGGCGCTGAGGGTGGGAGGCGCTGATGGGAACCACTAATGAGACATATGGTGGGGGTGGGGTCCAAAGTTAAACAGAGAAACACTGTTGGTAGAATTCAACAGACCTATCTCTTTTGGAGGACAGTCAGGCACTATCAAAATGGACCCAGCGATATCACTTTGTCAAACTACCCCACACGCGTGCTCCCTGACACATGTCCAAAGTTGAACAATGCCGCCTTATTTAGGAAAAAGAATTTTTTTCCTAAACTGGAAATGACTTCAATGTCCATTTATAGGGTACAGTGAAGAGTTCCTCTCAGAGGCCGAACTTCTCAGTGTGGTGTGAAAGAGTAAAACCCAAAGCAGCCTGCATCTTGTAATCCTGCTTGCAGAAAAGCGCGTAAGGACCGAGTTATTAAACGTAACGGCAATATGCAATGCTGATAGCAGGGGTATCAGCCATGTATCAGGAATGCCTGAACACCCTGGGGGTGACAAAGTGGGTCAGGGACCAGTCTGTTCCTCTGGAAGCTTTGGTTGGTTGGTTTTAGATTTAAATTTGAACATCTTAGGAGGATAGCCCCTGTTGATCCCATTAAGCTACCTATCCACTTCTGCTTCCCTCCCCCCCCCCCCCCCCAGTTCGTATGTGACCCCCTAAGTATACATGAAAGCAGACCAGAGGAGGAGGGCCAAATGGATGCTTAGTCCCCACTTTTCATTCTATGTGACAGGCAAACATCTATCTCATACCCAAGGGTGGGCAAGGCTCAGACTCAGGTCTTTCCTACAGAGAAGAGTGGGAATAGGGATGGGGACTACTGACCAATAGGAATCTGAAGGAAGAGACGTTGCTTTGGAGCTGGGGCTGTCATTCAGATAAAAATTTCAAAAGGACCATCTGAACCAGCCAGGGAAGCTAGAACTCCATTTTCACTCCATCTTCAGCCACTGCAATAAGCGAGAGTCTAAGCATCATCTCTTCTTTCTCTGCCATGAACACTGCAGCCTACAGTTTATCACCAGGGCTGCTGGGTACAGCATCCCAGGGAAGAGTAACTCTGGTCCTGTCTCTGAGGGTCTCAGCCTCCCGAGTCCCTGAGTGAATTTCTCCCTCTTTACTGTGTTGTTGGCACCAGACGTATAGGAAACAGGAGTTGTCCCAACCAAAGTACTATGGAAATTAAACTGGAACATCTCGGAGCCAAGGTCTCCAGAAGATTGCTGCTACCCTGGCTCATGCTGCCCACCACAAAGGATTGATGGTTTCCACAGCTTTAAAAAAAAAAAAAATCAAGTCTGCAAAAGATTTACCTTAAAATAAGAAAAAGGAGCATTTCCAAATGAAACATACTCTTGGTTTTGGCAGCAGCTAGACGGGCTGGCATGAGAATTCTCAAGCCGCACCATACCATTTCATCTACTGGAAATTCTTCCACAGAATAAAACGATTTATTTGAAAAAGTTTTACTGAAGGAAGGTGGGTAATTTAGAGTCATCTCCTCTGTGGTAGTGTTGTGCAACAGTTTCCTCTTAGATTAAAACGTTCTATCCTGTAGTACAGGGAAGCTTCTTAGGCAGAAAGGTAAACAACTCAAGATAGCTTCAGGAAGTCCCTGAAACTGATCAGATTCACTAGGCCACTCCCTGCTATAGTAAGTACTAAAAACTGAGAGTCCTTCTCTGAGATGGGCTACTAAGAAGATCCTTAGATAAATCCAGCTGCTTATCTGAGATTAGAAAGGTTTAGAACAGAGACATTTGGACCAGACTTCCTCTCCAACCTGCTGAGTTGCCTGCAGGTGTGCAGTGTGTTCCCAGGTCCCAGCTTTGGTACGCTGTCAGCCATACTGGAGTGGGCTTTGGTGATGCAGATCCCTATGAGTCCTTTCTGCTTCTGGAAATAGCCCCTCACCCATATCCCTGTAAGTAATCACAATAAAACTCATTGGTTCACCAAATTGGACCTTGGTGGTGTCCACATTTTGTTCTGTTATGGGATCCCTGTCTGGGGTGAGTAGACATGTGTGTTACGTCTCACTAGGAAAAATTTTGTCACACAACAGGAATGAAGAATAGGCAATGCAGTGTGATGCTAAAGTGAAGTATAAGAAGGAAGTCTTGCCGGGTGGTGGTGGCGCATGCCTTTAATCCCAGCACTTGGAAGGCAGAGGCAGGCGGATTTCTGAGTTCGAGGCCAGCCTGGTCTACAGAGTGAGTTCCAGGACAGCCAGGGCTACACAGAGAAACCCTGTCTCGAAAAAAAAAAAAAAAAAAAAAAAAAAAGACGGAAGTCTGATCGACATTCATCTATCATTTTGGTTTACTTTCTTAGAAAAAGAAAACAGCCATGCTACCATGCTGCCACCATGTTACCTCCATTTCTGTCAGGGATAAGCAAGTCTTGCAAAGAAAACCTGAGTCTGTCATCTGATGGCTGGGTACAGTGTACCATATCTACACAATGAAATACAGTTGGTGAGTAGCCTCAAACTCACAGAGCTGCATCCCCTGTATAAGTATCAAAAGTATACACCACCATGCCTGGCTCTTTTGACCTCTTATTTTAAGACATATCTCACTAAATTGCCTACCTCAGAAGCCCAGGAAAGACTTAGGACTTTGGTGTTTTGTTTTGTTTTGTTTTGTTTTTAACAGGGTTTCTCTGGGTAGCCCTGGTTGTCCTGGAACTCATTCTGTAGTCGAGGCTGGCCTCAAACTCAGAGATCTGCTTGCCTCTGCCTCCCAAGTACTGGGTTTAAAGGCATGTACCACTACCTCCCAGCTTAGCTAGAGTTTTAAATTTTCTTTCTTGAGCACCTACAGAAAAAAAATAGACAAAAAAATCAGAATGTGAAACAACTTGAGCCTTTAATCCCAGCACTTGGGAGGCAGAGGCAGGAGGATTTCTGAGTTCGAGGCCAGCCTGGTCTACAGAGTAAGTTCCAGGACAGCTGGGACTACACAGAGAAACCCTGTCTCGAAACAAACAAACAAAAACAAACAAAAAACCAAAATAAAACAACTTGAACCCATTTCCATTAAAAAAGAAAGAAAAAACTTTTCAAGCCACTAGTGTAGAATATACATTATTTTTAATGTGAAATATTTACCAAGACAAGTAATTTTCTGGACCATAAGTCTCAACAAATTTTGAAACTTATATGACCTGTCCAAAAAACTATAATAGAATCAAATTAATAAATTCATTATGGGAAAACATATGGGATTCCTCAAATATTTAGAAATTTAAAAAATAAACTAAGTGATCCATGGCTCAAATAATAAATCAGCTGGAACAGAAACAGGAGCACAGCAGAGCAGCCTTGTAGGCTGTAACCCACACTGGGCTAACAAGGCAATTTGAAGAATGAATGGTTCAAGAGAATGTGTTTCAAATAAACAGCACTATTCTCTACCTAGAGAAATTCTGGCAAGAACAGAGTAAACACAAAGTCAAGAGAAGAAAGGAAACATAGAGAGAGAAATAATAAAACAGGAAAACTATTGTTTTAGAAAAAAACATTAAAAATGAAAGCTAATTCCTTTAAAAGATCAATGCAATTAAAAACCTCTAGAAAGCAAAGGGTATAGGGAGAGTTACCAGGATCCAGAAGGAAATTACAAAGAATCCTTAAATAAAAAAAAAAATGTTATGTCAATACATCCAATAACATCAATGAAATTCATTCCTTTAATCCAAATTACCAAGATCACCAAGGAGGGAGGCTGAGGAGGGAGGCTGAGGAGGGAGGCTGAGGAGGGAGGCTGAGGAGGAAGGCTGAGGGTTCCTGTATCTACTCAATGAACTGGACTCAGGGTTCGAACCCTTCCTGCAAAGAAATCCCAGTGACCTCACTGTGTCCTTCCAAATACCTCCAGAAGAAGTAACCCCTATTTTTCCAGTCTCCTAGAGCCAGGAGAGGCCACTCCCCAGCTTGTTTTGTGAGGCCAGCGCTATTCAGTTGCAGAATAGATGAAGGCAAAGCAAGAAAGCTACACAGGGCTGAATCCACCAAGCCCATTTGCAGAAATCCTTAATACACTTTTTGGCAAAGTGAACCTAGCAATATATAAAATGGATGACACGTTATAACTAAATGGAGTTTGTTACAGAAATGCCAAAAATCACTTTAATATTCAGAAGCCAATTAATATAATTCACCACATTAAAAGATTGAAAGTGAAGAGTCATCTGGATAGATTTAGAAAAGCATTTGGCAAAATTCAAACTCTACTCTTGATTAAAATCTATCAGCAAAGTAGGAACAGAAAGGATCCTCTCAAATCCAACAAAACCTCACAGGCCATTGCCAGGGCCTTTCCTCCTCATAGAGTGAGCAAGGCTTGTCATCCTTCCGTTCCATATCACCCTGGAGCCTTAGCCAGTAAGCTAAGGTAATAAAAAGAAAGACAAATGAACAACCAGAACCCCAGACGGACTGGAAACAAGAGGTTGAATGACTCCACTGATACCTGTGACACTGAAAATTCCCAAGGACCAACACAGAAACTACCAGAAACAATCAGTCTGGTAAGTTTGTGAAATACAAGGTTAATGAATAAGATCAATGGTATATGTCCTTTTAACAACAAGGGGCAGTCGAAAACTGTACTTCAAAAATATCATTTATAGTAGCATCCACAAATATGAAATGTTTATGGATAAATTAACTATATTAAACAAGTGGTCTCCTAAAGAAAATCAATTATGTGAGTAATTGTGTGGGAAGTGTTGCGTCTAGCACCTGGACTGGAAGAGTCAATTTGTTGAAAGCTCAGTCATCCCTTGTCCTCAAATTGACGGGTAGATTGAATAATATCACAAGAATTTCAAGTGTTTTATGATAGAAAATAGCAAACAGATTCAAAGTTTATGTGAAAAACAAAGGGCCAATAGTACATATACTTGTAGTCCCAGCACCCCGGAAGCTAAGGCAGGGAAATCATAAGTTTGAGTCCTGCTTGGGCTACACAGTGAGTTTCAAGCCAACTTAGGCTATAAAGGCCCAGTCTCATAAACAAACAAGCCAATAACTAAATCAAACAAGAGAGGAAAATGACGAAGATAGCCAAAATTTTAAAATAAAGGATAAAGTCAGAGGACATCAGCCACCCATTTTGAAATTTATTTTTATTAATTTTTTTCATACAATATATTTTGATCATGTTCCCATTTTAAGAGTCACTGTAGTTGTTGGAACCTTGCAAAACTAATGTTGGTGTAAAAACAGATACATAGGACAATGTCACAGTAAAGAGTCTAGAAATCACTCTGCATATGTAAGATCATTTGATTACCAGAGAGAGCCAGAATAAAGGATAATGAATACAGAGAATTGAATGGACAGTTATGTGTGTACAAAATGAAAAAAAAAAAAAAAGCTTTGAACCTTTACGTCATTTACACACCTTAATTCAAGATGAATCATAGGCGACATTAAAATATACTTGGAATGAGTCACAGGGCTAAATATAAGAGCCACAAAAGCTCAAGGAGAAAATAAGAAAAGTCTTACTGGGCTTTGGTTAGGCAAAGTTTTCTTAACTAGAACATAGAAATAATTTTTAAAATTCTATTGCACCCTTTAATCCTACAATTTCTATCTTTTCACAAAAAGTCTTCTCTATCCATCTTTGGGTTGCTGAAAAAGAAACAGGAGAAGGAAGGATCTGCCATTTTTTATCCTTTAAAGCGCCAAAGTGGATTGATACACAGCTAGCTCCAGTGCTTGGATGAGCCCATCATGGATCTGCATCTCATCAATCGGCTACCATTTGCTTTGTGTTGGTTTCCTTTGGGGGCAGCTGCATTGTTTACTGTCCATGACAGAGTTCAGCAACCCCAGAGAGAGACAGAGCCAAAGTCCTGGACCAATTCTTCATGTCCAGCTTGTATTTGTGGCCTTCCCTGAACATGAGTCTGATAATCGGGCTCAGGGGCAAGCTTACCCTCAAAGCAGAGAAGGGATAGAGAGGAGTCAGCCTGACAAGGGAGGAGGGTAATGGAGGGCAGAGAGCGGGAGGAGGGTTTGCAGCCAGGCCAGTTAAAGCAGCCAGTGCCTAGTAGAAGTACTATTTTCCAAATCAGAAAATAAAACAGTTGTTTTCTTTTCCATCTTTAGAATAGGCCTAAGGGTACCACCTTTGGTGGATCTCTAAGAATGTAGCATGAAGGAAGAAGGTGGCCTCTAACCTGATGTACCAGCAGTCTTGGAGATGGGCTAGAAAAGAGTGAAGGAAGCTTTTGCCTGAGGGCTCTTCTTCTCCCTTCTGGCTGAAACAGAAGGTAATTTCCAGAAAGAGGAAGAAATGAAATTGAGCTGAAGGGTTTAGAACAGTCCATTAAGGGAAATGCCATCGGAAGTTGTCTAGGTATAAATGAAGGACCCCTGGGCCAACCGGAGGGTGGGCCACCAGTGGGATCCTTTCTTGGGCCACTTGCCCTCAAGCTCCAGGATAAAACTATTGTACTTCCAAAGGTCAGACCTATTTTGCTTGGTGGTAAATCACTTGAAGCACATTTATATTAATACAAACAGGAATTCATTATGAAGTCAAATACAAGTATTACATGAATTTTAAGATCAAATGCAAATTTCATGCTTACAATAATCCCTTAAAATTGCTTTTCACTCCCCTCTTCATGCAAATTCAGGTCTCTCCTCTACTGTTAGGAAGATTTTGATAGAAACATTTGCAAAGTGCCATTTTAAAGACTAAAGGCTGGGAATCAGGGATGTTCTTGGAATTCTCCCCCCAGGTGTCAAGACCCTTTGGCAGGAGAAGGAGCCAGGCAAATATTCCAAGTGGATAGATTAGGACCGTGAGGACTGAACTGACCTGTGGCTGGGTTGGGAGAACCAATGCACATGCGTGAGGGCTTGGAGGCTGCTCTTGCAGCCCTGGGAGCAGCTACATTCCTGGGTAACATTTCACATGGAAAGTATTGGACTCTGCCCTGGCCTGGGGTCTGGATGAGTGTCTCTTGGTAGAAGTAGGAATCTGGTGTTCTTAGAGAGGCACATTTGTTGCTGGGTCAGAGGAAGTTCGTCTAAGAACAGCCAGCTCTAGCAAGCTGGCTTTCAGCTTCAAAATCAGTGAGAGATAGATAGAGAGAGAGAGAGCAAGATGAAGCCCAGAGGTCCCTGAGTTCAGAGGTTCAATCAAACAACTGGAGTTCCATAAGAACTTCTTAACAGCAGGACGAAAGAGAAGGGCTGGGAGAGAGAAAGAACTGATAGACCTTTCCCAGGAACAATGTCTGTTAGCTGGCCTCCCTTTTTATATGTCCACACAGACTCCAAAAACTGTCTTTATGAGAGGCTACATTATTTAGAAGGACTAGGAGTCAGTGCTGGGCATTCCCGTGTTCACAGTGATATGAGGATGACATCAGGGGAGTTGGGGAGATAGATGGTTCTGGAAGTACTCACTAGGTGGGTGAGGTGAGTTCTAGGCCCAGAATCAATGGTGGTACAGGCTTATGATCCCAGGCCAGGGAGACAGAGACAGGCAGAGCCCTGGTCTGTCAGGGATGGGAGGTGAGGAGTACGGGGGAGAGTAGATAGCCTCTGAGAAAGACAACAAGGTTGACCTCTGGCCTCCACATGTATGTGTGCACATGCATCCATGTGTGCACACATACAAGCATGTGTGCACACATGTGCATACACACAAAAGAGAGAAATAGAGGAAAAAAAGGAAATGGACAGACTGACTCACTGACGCAAAATGGCTTATGAGAGAGTTTGCTTGTCTCCACATTTCTAAGAGTGAAATATGAACCAAACTGAACTGTAATTACTGTTAATGTTTTTATATATTAATCATGCTAAGTTAATTTAAATTATGTCATTCTACAGATTATAAGAGGTGGATTGTACTACACAGACACACAGACACAGACACACACACACACACACACACACACACACAGGTTGAAGGATCAGCTCTTGGCCATCAATACAAAACCTGCAGCCTGATTACAAGATGCCAAGGACCCTGTTATTTCTGTCTCTCTTGGTTGGGGGTCCTCTGGAAATGCTAATCAATATGTCTTGATTATCACAGTGGATTTGAAAGGCCAGAGAATAAGAGGGTGGAGCATAATGAAGGAATTAAATTGGCAATCTAGCTTCTTTGGACTAGGTGATTGAAAAAAATGAAATAAGCACAAACCCAAAGGCAAAAGAAGAAGAAGAAAAAAAGCAAATGAGAGAGAGAGAGAGAGAGAGAGAGAGAGAGAGAGAGAGAGAGAATCACAATCAGCCGCAGCACCTGGAGCATTAGGCTCAGAAAATCCAATTTGCACATAGCTAGTGGAAGAGCCTTCGCTGAGGGGGCAGGGGCTGAGGACTTTCGAGGGAGCAGAGGACCGTTGCCCTGGAGACAGTCTTAGCTTGGAAATGGCAAATAGGAAAATAACAAGGACTTAAGGGAGAATGGGGGTGGGGTAGGGGGATGGGCAATACTTAAGATGGTTGAAATCTCAGAAACCAGACTAGACCACATAAAAGAACAGTGTTTAAAAGGACAGATACAGATTTTAACCACTTTGAAAATGAAGCTAGGAAAGAAGTGGGGGCTCTCCCCTTGTCTCCGTGTAGCATCCAAGACAGGTGTTCAGACACGGATGGGGTTTTTATATTGGAAAGGAGGGATATTTGCTCAGAGCACAAGGTGGCATATGCTTACCCGTATCTTCATTTCTGCCCCCAGAATGTACCAGCAAAGGTGTTGTCAGGGAGCTGTAAATAAAGGCGACCAAAGCTGGCTGCAAAGGCTCCTCTCAGGTGCCCATAATTACATGAGGCGGCAGATGTAAAGGGGTGTGCATGGAGCTGTTAAAGTGAAGGACTTCAGGTTAACTGATGAGTTTTTCGAGGCAGGATAACCATTAGGGGAAAATGGTTTGTCCAGCCATCAGCTGGATAGATGGATGAGCAGTGAAGGTTTTCCTGCTCTTCCAGAGGAGCAGAGTTTGGTTCCCAGCACCCACCCTGGACAGCTTACAACTACCTGTAACTCCAGTTTCAGGGCCTCTTGTGGCCTCCAGAGGCACCTGCTAAGTGTAAACACAGACACAGACACAGACACAGACACAGACACAGACACAGACACATACAATGAAATAAATCTGGAAAACATGGCCAGGAAGCTCTTGAGCTAGAGTTTGATTAGAATTGATCTGAAGAAATGATGCCAGATGCCTTAGGATTCTGGCGCTAAACTTGGGAGTGAATGAGTCCAGAGCTTGAAAAGGGCCCAGTGACAGAAAAAGTCATCGAGATAAATCAAAGGGTTCAAAGATGAGAGAAAGAGAGAATCTCAAGTCGGAGAGAAGCACCAAGGATGGATGTGCTAAAGAAAATACCAAGGAGGTAGTTAAATGGAATACCCAGGAGGGCCTCCACTGCTGCCAACAGCGCGCAAACCCTGGCTCCAGACATCCTAATGCCCCACACAGCAGCAGCAACTGGTAGGACGCAGTAAGTACTCCATTCCCTGGAATCAGCTGCTCTGGGGATGTCTCCCAAGCAGTCCTGAGACACCAGGATGGAGAAGCATCCTACTCAATCCGCCCTTACTGTCTGTGACCTCTTAAGACTGACAGGTCTGTTTTGACGAGTAGAGAAGGGGTGAGATCCCCTCCTAGGGAGTCCCATCTGGGTTTGAGAAAGCTGGGAGTAAGACTGAGAGTGGGAGAGGTTTTCAGTGCAATTAGCCAGCTCCCTAAAGAGAAGCAGGTAGCACCAGATGAAGTGATGGGACTCTGGGAAGACTCGGAATCCACTGCCACCTCTCTCTCCCCTCTAGAACTAGCTATGGGAAACTACTAGGTTTGTAACTGATGAATTAGTGAGCCCACAGAGAGAGAACAAACAAAGATAGCCCTAGGATCTCAATACTGACCACGTGTGCAGATTAGAAGGCCCCCTGGGAAACGAGAAAGGCGCCTTTTCTCGTTTGGAGAAAAGCTTGGAGAGAACAGGTAGTGAAGTAACAAGAAGTTTTAGACGTCAGGAGCCAAACATGCAGACATAATGGGCTGAGGTCGGGGCACTAATGGAGAAGACTACAAATGACTGTAATTTTCAGAACTGTGAAACCAGAAATCGCACCAGGAGGACTTTGCCTGTTGTTCCCAGTAGCATCTGCACTCACGAAGAAGCAGCTGGAGGCTGTGGAGTTGGTTAAAATGACTCTTGGAAAAACGGAACAAATTGTATATAAGGAATCAGAAGTGCACCCCAAGGGCTGGACCAGCATTGGGGGTAAAACCAGGTTCGTGTTTCAGCCATGCATGGACAGATTTTTTTTTTTTTAAACAGCTAAAGAGTCAAGGGCATTAAAAACAAAACAAAACAAGGAACTGCTTGGTTCTGTTCTGGTCTGGTCACCATTAAACTTTTAGTTTACATAGCAGCTGTGCAAGGGCCCTAGCTTGTCCAGGTGAGAACAATGCTCAGGAAGTATGCCACAACAAAGCTGTCACTCTCCCAAGGGCCTCAACTTTGGGGACATAACAGGGCTCAGGAAAGACCCAAAGACCTGATGTTTCCTCCAAGTTCCAGCCCCAGAAACTGCTGACAGCGAGCACAACAGGAAATCAAAACTGAGACATAGAGTGAGAGGGGATAGAGAAAAATCCCAGGATGAGAGCAGGCGAGTTTGGGAGCCTGAAGCGGGTGACTACCACAGTCCGACCATTACCTAGAGCCTTGGTCAGTCCTCTCCTGGGTTTGAGTGTATGTGCGCTTCATTGGGTTATAGCGCACATACAGTGTACAGTAACTTGCCAAAAAGTATGTCTTTTCACAAATCCCAACACATAAGTAGACTCAGAATTAACACCACATTCAAAATAATGGACACATCCATTGTCTGTCCCCCACCTCCACACACTCGATGCCCCATGATAAGGGGCAGAGGGATTTGTCACACATGGAGACATCAGCACCTTTTCAGGGTCACTGCTGTCTTAGCGGTGGAAGTAATGGAAGTCTAGTTAGTCTTGCCAGCACTTCCTGGTCTGTCTCTTTCTGGTTTGGGAAGCAGCTGTCAAAGGGAGCGATTTTGTAGTTCTTGAGTTTAGTCTTGAGGTCTTCTGCCCTGCTGCCAACTCTGAAAGAGTATCCATGAGCAGTGTTACTTCAATGTGACCCTTAGCAAAGCCCACACTTAGGCATCTCTCTAACCCCTTTCATCCCAGCTCCCAGCTATCCTCCTCTAGCCCAGACACTCACCTATTGGTTCAATTCCTGTTTCTATGGATTAAACAGTATATTCTACAGTTGTATGTTAATTGTGCCATGTAGTAAGTACCCTTAAAATCATTTTTCTAATTTATATGTCTATGTGTCTAAGTGTACACTATGCATGCATATGCATATCAGAGGACAAATTTTGAGAGTCAGTTCTCTTCTTCTCCTCTGTGGGTCCCAGGGATTGAACTCCGGTAGACCATCTTGGCAGCAAGCGGCCCTACCCACTGAACCACATTGCCAATTCCCCATGTGCTCCCTTTGGATAGACTTTTTACTTAACATAATGATTTCACCATTTATACATGTCCTTTATTTTTCATTACTCAGTTGAATTTCACTATGTGTAGACAGGTTTCTCTTAGACAAAGGCAGTATTTGATTTTCCTAAGATGGACTTTTTCTTAATTCTTGTACCTAATTAATGCTGACCTAAAAGCATGGCTTGGGAAGTGATTCTTTTTCATCCTATGGATGCTTGTGTGTGGAATGGGGATTATTCCTCCCTTAAATATTTGGTAGAATTATCAACAAAGATATTTTAGCCCGAGGGGTTGTTTTGAAGTGATTGAGTTGGTTCTGTGGAAAAGAGGTTGTAATCTTTACGTTGGATTCCTTTAATAGATACACGATAGTTCTTGACACCTGTTTCTATGTTGAATGGGGCTGAGTAGAGTATTTTGTAAGGACTTTTCACATACTTCCTACCCATCAGTATCAGTGTCCTTTTGACACTTTCGGGTCCGCAGTGACACCCGACTCTGATTCTTTATACAAGGAGCCTGGCTCCTCTCTCCTTTCTTCTTGACAAAATGGCAGCGTGCTTATCTGCTTTATTGATAAACCCAAATAACCAGGTTTTAAGCCTCTCAAAAAGAAGGAGCCCTTTAAACATTTCTGGGATGTGGGGCTGTTAACCTTCTATCACAAGAACAGTATAGTCCAATATGTAAAAGGACTCACCAAGCCACACCCAGTCAACTGGGAGGCTTGAGGCAGAAAATTGCCTCAAATTTATGGCCAGCATGAATTGGGAAGTAAGTTTCAGGATAACCATGAGAGTAAACAAATCAGCTCATCTACTAGTGTAGCTGGAGTAATCTGGGCTGTTAGGGCGCTGTGCTTTGACTCTCCATCCTCTAGCTACCTGAATCACATCAGGACCAGCAATGCTGACCTAGGGCGCTGTGCTTTGA
>JADRCD010217278.1:49024-62149 GCA_019843815.1 Montemys delectorum
TGTGTGTGTGTGTGTGTGTGTAAATATATATATATATATATATATATGTATATATGTTATTATTTCACCTCTCTGGTGTTTCCCTGGGAGACTCCATTTGCAAGGCTTTCTTTATTTGATTAGAGTTCATCAGTGCAAATAAAACCCACTTTTCCCTAGGATGTTTGTCAAAAACAATTAGAGCTAATTGTTTATAATTGTTTATATATACATATATGTATATGTATATATATGTATATACATAGAAAAAGAGAAAGAGAGAGAGAGGGAGGAAGATTTTAAAATTTTAATGGAAACACGAGGGACCTAGAAGATCCCAACAATCCTTTTCAATTATATATATATATATATATATATATATATATATATATATATACATTTATGAGTATATGTGTGAAGCTTCGTGAGTTTATATGCACCACATGCTTTTGTGCCCACAGAAGCCAGAAGAGGACTTTGGATCACCTGCAACTGGAGTTATAGATCTTTTGAGCTTTCGTATGGGTGCTGGGAATTGAAACTGGGTCCTCCATGAGAGCATCCGGTGCTCTTAACCACTGAGCCCTAAACCTAACCCCACCATCTTTTTCTTTTTTCTTTTCTTTCTTTCTTTCTTTTTTTTTTTTTTTTTCGAGATAGGGTTTCTCTGTGTAGCCCTGGCTGTCCTGGAATTCACTTTGTAGACCAGGCTGGCCTCGAACTCAGAAATCTGCCTGCCTCTGCCTCCCAAGCGCTAGGATTAAAGGCGTGCGCCATCACCGCCCGGCTTAACCCCACAATCTTTAAAAAAAAAAAAAAAAAAAGAACAAAGCTGCAGCGTTTGTATTTCTGCTTTCCAAATTCAAGTTGTGAAAGTCACAATGTGCAGCCCCTGTAGCTGATGGAAATGGAGGTGAACAGAAGACATGAGAATTCAGAAATAAACCCAGTCATTTAGGACCCATTGAGTTTTGCTTGTTTGTTGTTTTGTTGTTTAAAACAGGGTTTCCCTCTCTGCGGCCCGGGGTATCCTGGAACTTGCTCTGTAGACCTGGTTGACTTGAACTTAGACATCTACCTACCTCTGCCTCCAGAGCGCTAGTATTAAAGGTCTGGGCCACCATGCCTAGCTGTGGCCCGTTGATTTTTGACAAGGGTACTGAGAGAATTCAGTAGGTAAAGAAATACTCTGTGTAGCCCTGGACATCCTGGAATTTAGAGCAGGCTAGAGTCGAACTCACAGAGATCTACCTGCCTCTGCCTCCATTCCGTCATGCTGGAATTAAAGGCCTCCTCCACCTCCCCCTACCCCGCCCCCGAAATGCTCCTTTACCACCAAGGGCCAGATGGGTGTCCGTGGTCCATGTTGCTGGGGGTAAGGGATGAGGGAGGGGATGTCTATGGTCCTGCCGTAGCTGTGTTGGTGTCCACATCCTGAACTGTCACCAGAGACGGAGGCACCGTGCTGACACCAGAGGCCAGGAGGATATTCGTGTTCCTTGCCCTCACCATTGGAAGTCTCTGATCCACCTTCTTGCTGACTGGAAGGATGAGGAAGATTCTTCTGCAGTGCTGATGATGACTGCAGACTCATAGTTGAGAAAGAAAAAAGGGAGAAGGCTTCTGCGACAACAGCCCCCCGCCTGCCCCCTCCGAAAAGTAATAATCTAGACACAGGAAGCCAACGAAGAGAACTCTTTAAAATTGTGATGAGGATACTGAAGTGTTTCTCTCTACAACAGATGGCTACGGCGGGGGGTGTGGGTGGAGAAGGACTCGCTTTTCTTTAAGGGGCTGGCCCCTAGGAGTTTGACCGCGCTGCAGTGACTTTATGGACAACACAAACTGGACTTAGTCTTATCTTCTCTTTTCTTCTCTTCTCTTTTTCTTTCCTTTTCTTTTCTTTTTTCAGGTGAAAGCCGTGAAGAGTGGACCTGGGAAGAAGTAAGGGTGATGAGGTGCTTTATGCAAAATTCCCAAATAATAACAATATTATGTTTTCAAAAAGAGAAATAAATATTTCTTTCAACAAATGTTTCTGGATCAACTGGATTAAAAAAAAAAAGATAAACCCTCTCTTATATTCTATGTAAAAATTAACAATATTGATTTAAAAAATACTCAAGTTAAAATTATAAAATTATTAGAAGAAAATGTAAAGGTAGAGCTCGTAAGTTTAGGTCAGACACAGATTCCTAGATCCTTAGAAATAACACCAACGGACAAACGACAAAGGAAAACACAGATAAATTTGACTTCTGAAAAAATTTAAAGTCAAAAAAACTTATAGAAACTTATAAATAAAAAAAAAAAAGCCTTTTAGCATAGAATAGGGAAGTGGACCCAAAGTCCCACCCTTAACCAAGAAGTTATTGCAACTGGTACCTGCTGGGACAGAGAAGGTCCGCTCTCAAGGGAGAGACACTGGCTGCATCAACCCCAACCCAGCGCAGGCCCCAGGCCCAGGAGTGTTTGGCCCACACAAAACTCAATGGTGTGTGTGTGTGTGTGTGTGTGTGTGGTGTGTGTGTGTGTGTGTGTGTGTGTGTGTGGTGTGTGTGTGTGTGTGTGTGTGTGTGTATGTGGTTTTGTCTTTGATTTTTTTTTTTTTTAGGGGGGGCTTGGGTTTGTTCGTTTATCTTTTTTGGTCTTGTTGAGAGAATATAAAGTTAGAAGAAATATTATGATCAAAATGGAAATTTTTTAAAAAAATAAAAAAGATAGGAAAGTGTAAAAAAGAAAACATATCTCACTAGTATTTTATATGCAGAATATGTTTAGTATTTTCCTTGATTATAAAACACCCTAATCTTCAAACTGAATAAACTTGAATAAATGCCCCTTCAAAAGAAAAATATCAAGAAGCCAATCCACTCCCTGTTCTTCTTTTTTCTTTTTTTTTTTTTAAGATTTATTTATTTATTTTTTATGTGTATGAGTACACTGTAGTTGTAGAGATGGCCATGAACCATCATGTGGTTGCTGGGAATTGAACTCAAGATGGCCCGCTCGCTCCAGTGTAATATACTGTAGCTGTCTTCAGACACACCAGAAGAGGGTGTCAGATCCCATTACAGGTGGTTGTGAGCCACCATGTGGTTGCTGGGATCCGAACTCAGGACCTTGGGAAGAGCAGTCAGTGGTCTTACCCACTGAGCCATCTCGCCAGCCCTCCCTGCTTTTCTTCTTGTTTAATTCTTTCTCCATCCAATGGCTCCTGTTCTGCTGGAGAATCTCCTCATTACTCATGCGGAAAGCCCACCTCACAAAGGTTTTGTGTTGGAATTCCACAATGTGGCAGATTTGGAAAAAGCCTAGGGAGTGGGAACAGGCAGTCTTCAGGCTTGGGCTTCTAGGGAGCCTGCACAAAGGGATGATGCTTTTCTGGAGGGATTAGTCTGGCCAGCATAGGCCAGGTCCCTTCCACTTGGAAGGGTTGTTTTTTTGTTTTTGACAGGGTCTTACTATGTAGCTCTGGCTGTCCTGGAACTCACTCTATAGACCAGGCCGGCCTCAAACTCACAGAGATTCACCTGCCTCTGCCTCCCAAGTGTTGGGATCAAAGGCATGAGCCACCACTGCAGTCATTTGTTTTTATTGATTTTTATGTGTTTAAGACTTTTTAAAATTACTTCTGTGCATGTGTGTGTATCTCTGTATGTGGGTGCTCAAAAAGGCTAGAAGAAGTTAGATCCCCAGAGCTGGAATTACAGGCAGTGGTGAGTTACCTGATGTAGATGCAGAGAACTGAAGTCTTGTCCCTACAAGAACAGCTAGCACTTCTTACCCAGCTTGCCATCCCTGCATCCTCAAACCCCTTCCACTCTTTGCTCATAGTGGCTCACCCTTGTGCTTCCTTGTGCTTATGACATTAAGTGACACGCAGCCCTCGCCAGAAGCTGAGATGGTTCTGGTGCCTGATTTTATAACTTTGAGACCTGTGAGATGAGACAAAGCTCTTTTCTTTATAAATTACCTCACCTCAGGTATTTTTTTTTACAGTCACAGGAAGGAAAAGAGAAATCTGTGTAATCTGCCCTGGGAACTGAGCCCGCAGGCTCACGCCTATGGTTCCAACACTGGGACAGCTGAGGCAGGAGGATTACCTTACATCCAAAACCAGTCTCTAGGCTACATAGCGAGTTCCAATTCAGCTGGATTTATGTGAGATCAGAGAGAGGGTGAGGTTGGAGCTGGGGATATTTGCCATGAATTTGCTAATTGGACAAAACAATCCTAAACTCCTGGCTTTTCTGCCTCCACCTCCGAGTTCTGAGCTTGTGGGCAAGTGCTGCCTTGCTTGGTCTAACCTCCATTTTTTGTGGATCTTCGTCTCAGTTTGAAAATGTTCACAGGACTTGTCTCCTGCCCAGCATTGATCCATTTGATATCTCCTGTCAGTGGTCTCACAAACTTAGCATCTATTCAGTGGTTCTCAATCTTCCTAAGGTTGTGAGCCTCATGCAGTGGTGACCTACAACCATACTTTTTTCTTTTTGCTACTTCATAACTGTAAAAGTGCTGCTGTTACAAGTCATAACGTAAATATCAGAATTTCTCAATGGTCTTAGGTGATCCCTGTAAAAGGGTCAGTTGTCCCCTCCCCTACAGAGAGTTGTGACTCACCTCTTGAGAACCACTAAATACCATTCCTAGAGAGGTTCAATAGCCCATCAGGACAGCACCTACAATAGTTATAGGTCTATCAAGTCATCAGTGGAGCTGTAGAGCCTCCCAAATCATCCAATCATCCATTCTACTTCATGTTCTACTCCAATTCTGCTTGAGCTCTTAATGAAGTGACTGACCCCTCACTCTCCAGACTTCGCTCAAGTCTAACTATCTCTCTGAAAGTGAGATTCCTTTGAAAGTGACCACTGAAGGGAGTGAACTAACTAGGGAAGAACCCTAGTGTAGGCAGGTAAGAACTGTGAATGAACAGGGTCCAGATTTCTGAAGAGGGGGAGAGGGCCACCGACACACCCTGAATGTACGCACTGGCAGTGGGTTGAATGATGGAGAAGAGGTGAGCCCAAGGCAAGATGGGTTTGCTCAATGGGAGATGGGGCTAGCTAGAGATCCTTCATCCTCTGTCTACACTGAGTAAGGTAGGAAAAGCAGGGGGAACAGGGCCCTGCTGACAGCCTGAGCAAGGGCTGGGAGAATGAGCACCTCTGCAGCCCCTGGGGTGTATAAACTGACTGATATATAAACCAGAACACTAATACACTCATATACAAAGAGAGCTCTTCCTGCCAAATGGACCAGATGTTCGTGCTGACTGGTCAGCGCATTCTCTCCTGTTGGAAAATCTACATGGGAAGCCAAATTATAATCAGGAGGTTGTTTGTGAGCATGAAATCAGAACAAAGGGAGGGATCTGGATGAGTTCTGTGGCATCCATGGGGATATAGGGTGGACTGCATGCTTGTGTCTAACGGTCAAAAAACAGCCCTTTCCCTTGACAGGGCTGGAGGCATAATGACAAATGTTTGTTCCTTGGCTCCACTCTTCAGCACTCCCTACAGACTGTCCCCCTCCTGCTCCCATATTCTTGTTTCAGCTGCTAAGACCGTTGATTAGGTTACAGCTCTCCTTCACATTCCGTCATGCCTTGATTAGATTTCCAGGCTCTGCTGCATCCTGTTACTTAGGATGACATTTGCAGACATTTATGTGTGTATCATGTGTGGGTCCCGTTGGTCTAACAATTAAAGAAAAATATTATCACTTTGGGAGATGATTTATCATCATCCTTTATCGATACACTAGATAGTAGATAAAAAGGTTGAAAATGTCCAGAGTAACAAAGGAGGCCGCTTTCTACCATCAGTCAGTCTCCTGTGTGTCTTCGTAGGAACTGTCACACTTCATTCTTGACAAATATTGAGCCCCTATCTAGTGCCAGACACCAAACCAGGCATGAGGAATGTGAAGAATGAGGCTTGATGGAGTGTCAGGTAGGGGGTTGGAGGATGTAGGAAAGAAACAGATAAAGAGATCCCAGATCCTAGGCCAGGCTGTTTTCAGGCATGTGTTGGTGGCATTTGAAAAGAGTCCATCCCACACTCTGGGATGAAGACAGAGGTCAATCATGGAAGGTTCCCAGAGCAAGGTGGGTTCATATTCATCCTAAAGGATGAGTAGAAGGTAATCAAATGATTCGAAGTCAGACTTACCAAACAAGAAGCAAGTTCAGACAAGGGTCTGAGCGGCAAGAGATGTCATGGCATGCTGGAAGGGCTGTCCTCCAGGGTGACGAAGGCTCTCAGGATGGTGAGAGACTGTCCTCTGACAGTTGGTAGGAACAGAAACCTCAAAAGACTTCACTGTGGAGAATCACTGAGTGGCTCTAAAGCCTAGTGCGGTGTGAATGTACCCTCCAAAACGCCATTCTTTGGAAACTTGATAGCCAGATTCATATGTTCATAACATTTGGAGTTGGGGCATTTCAGAGGCAGAGAGGATTAGGTGGGGTCATGAGAGTGGGGCCCCGTGACATTAGGAACTTTAAGACAGAAAGAGACTCTGTGCTCTTGGCCTCTCTTACCACATGACCCACAGAGAAGGGTCCTGACAGGTGCTGAGCAGATGCCGGTTTGCTGCCTTTGAACTTCTCAGCCCCCAGGGCATCTAGTCTTCATAAATTACCTGCTCTTGAGTATTTGGTTATGCACACTATAAATCACATGACACATTGTTACCACTTGAAGTTAATGAATTTTCTTTTACAGACAATAAAAATGATGGGAAATGTCTTTTGTATTTATCCTCATTTTAAAAAAATCATTCCCATTGTTCTTCATGTCTTTGTATTTGCCACAATGATCCCACTATGAACATGCTTTTTCTGACAAAGAACTTCTTTAATATTTTGTTTAATACAAGACAATTGCCAATGAATTTCCCAAATTTTGTCTGAAGAGTATCTTATTTATTTATTTATTTATTTATTTATTGGATATTCAAATGTTATCCCCTTTCCTGGTTTCCCCTCCAGAAGCTCCCTATCTCATCCTCCTCCCCCTGCTTCTATGAGGGTGTTCCCCCACCCACCCACCCACTCCTGCCTCTCTGCCCTGGCATACGCTAGGGCATCGAGCTTCACAGGACCAAGGGTCTCTCCTTCCATTGATGATGGACAAGGTCATCCTCTGCTACATATGTGGCTGGAACCATGGGTCCCTCCATGTGTACTCTTTGGTTGGTGGCCCAGTCCCTGGGAGCTCTGGGGGGGTCTGGTTGGTGAATAGTGTTGTTTGACACTATGCTGTGAGACTGCTCCAATATAAGCTCCTTGCCAGGATAGATAGAGGTTCCCAAAATTATGAACCCAGATCAGTCTTCTGACTAGTAGCCAACCAAAGGGTGCCCTGATTGAGAATTCAGAGCTGGCCCATCCTCTATCTGTATTTAGAACACATCCATTAATTTCCTGTTTTGGGTTTGGTTTTTGGAGTTGTTGTTGCTCCCAACAAGAAGTTTGCTATAACTGTCTCCTTGTTCTTCTCTGTGCAACATTCCGTGTCTTTCTGAGTGCATTGACTTTGGCTCCGTGTCTGCACTATGTGGGTGGCTCTAATTTCTGCTTTCCTTCGGCTGCTTTTACAACGTTGAGTTCTCGGACATGCACCTTGGTTGCTTTCTACTATTTTTAGAAAATCCTTCCCTGCTACATCTTTGCCATCTACATCTGTCTTGCTTGCTTATCTTCTTGGTGACATTCCAGCGTTAAAAAAAAAAAAAAAAAAAAATTAACTCTTGTGGGCGTATGCATTATGCTTGTCTGTGGTTGTACCTAGTCGAGTCTGTGAATGTGGGCGTTCAGCCAGAAGCAGAGCTCTTTATCAGCTAAACCGAGTCCCTAGGCCTAGCATTTGTAATGCTCCTTTTTGTACTCCTTTCCTAGACTTTCCCTGTGTTTCATTTTGGATGGCTCTCTTATTGTCTTCAAGGTCACGTCAGCTCTAGCTAGGTTGCTGTTGATATTAGAAAAATTCTTCAACCTTTTATAAAATATGTATTTATTTAGTGCATGTGTATTTCATGTCACATATGTGGAGGGCAGGTGACAACCTGCAGGAGTCAAGTCACTCCTTCTACCCTCTGGGGTCCCAGGAATCAAACTCAGATCATCAAATGTTCATAGCAAGGGCTTTTTACCCACTGAGCCATCTTGCTCATCTCAAATTTTTCACTGTTGATATTATGTTTTTATTCCTCCTATTTCAATTTTCATAGTCTATTTGCTAAAATTCTCCACATGCTAATCCATACGTTTTCTACCTTTCTGACTAGGACTTTCAACATGTTAGTCAGTTATTGTAAAATCCAGATCTGACAGATCTTTAAGTGTCCCTTTCTCTGTCTCCACGGCATGATTTGGTACCGAGTGGCAGCCATGATGTCAGTTTGTAGGGATGAAGTGACCTGCATTTGAACAGCATGCTCCAGCAGAGGAGGGCTGCTTTTGAGGAGCCTAACTCACTAGTCAGCAGTTGGTTCATGTGTTGCACTTGCTCTCACTTCCCTGGGTACCAGACAGAGTCACAGTCCAGTATTTGGAGCTGGCAAGGTTTCTGGTTTGCAGGTTAGCTCTGGCACTCTTGCCTACCTGCACACTGGTATGCCGAGGCTTTTCCCTACAGCTCTCCCTCTATTCCTGTCTCCCAGTGCATGAGAGAAACTGCAGCTCAATGCTTGTCACTGGGCTGCAGTAAGAGCAGGGACGGAGTTCCTCTGGTCTGGGCCCCTTAGTCTCTCACAAGAATTATTTGTCTCATCTCCAGGCGCCAGCTCAATCCCTCCTCTTTTAACCTGGCCAAACACTGCCTGGTGTCTTTGGAGGGCCTAGGCAGATGCTTACCCCCTTGGCACTCTTATCTCTACAGTGTGTTGATGCAAGTTCTTGGGATTTAGAGACTTTTCTTGACCCACCCCATCCTGCCCCTGACTCAAGCAGCTTACACCTCTACCCTTCCTCTCTCTAAAACAGCAGATGTCTGTGGGATTCCTGGAATGAGAAGGCCAGCTTCCTTCCTGGCCCCAGATGTTTCCCTCTTCGTGGGGCCCCCATCCTGATGGTCTGTTTTATTACTTACATAGGAATCGTAAGGATATGGGTAATGTTTGTGCCTGTCCCTGGCAGTGACCGATCACTTCCTGAAAATCTACTCCACCAACATAGCTTCCCTTGACTACCTCGTCTTGCTCTCATCTTTCTGTGAGTAACCAGAGAACATGGATGGAGAAGAGTTGCAAATGTCCTCTTTGATAGGGTCTGTCTCCTGGGCAGGATTCTCAGAGAAACAGAAACGGTCGATGTGGATATCTGCTACCCGTTTATCTACGAGAATATTTCTCTGTATGAGGGGAGGAGGAGGAGCACTGGAGAGGAAAGAGTTAACTGGTTTATGTAATTATAGAGGTTAGCAAGTCAAAGAGAAAAAAAAAAGTCTATGCAGGGTGTATAGGCTGCAGACAAAGGGAAGAAAGTCCAAAGGCAGCTCGCTGGCAAATTCTCACTTCCTTACGGGTGGTCAGTCTTTTTTCTCTTAAGGTTTTCAACTATTTGGATGAAGCCAAACCACAGCCTAGAGGGTTATCTGCTCTGCTCGAAGTCAACCAATTAATCTCATCTTTTAAAACACTTTACAGAAATACCCACATTAATGTTTGACTAAACAGCCAGGTGCCTTAGTGCAGCCAAGCTGTCACACAGAATTAACTAGCATGGCTCCCCGTTCCTCGACACTGCTCTGCTAACCCACATGCAGCTTGAGGGCTTCTCCTTCCCCCCACCTATAACCAGAACCTTTGTATCTAGTCGGGTGGACAGAGTGGGAATCCACAGGACTCTGGAGTTAGTTATGAACTCATGACCATGAGCTCATCTCTCTGAGGGCTTCAAGAAGGAATGATTTCTATAGAAGAGCTACTTTTCTATTGGTTGTGATGGGAGTGGTGTTCCCTTGAAGGTTTTTTGTTTGTTTGTTTGGTTGGTTGGTTTGGTTTTGGTTTTTTGGTTTTTGTTTTTTTGTTTTTTTGTTTTTTTTTTGCATACTAAATGGAAGCAGAATGTCTGTCAGTGTGTTGCTGTTTTGTTTTTACCATGGGTGTGAGCTTGATTGTTTAAAAATTATGGACAAGAATTCTATTTGGAGGGAAAAGAGACAAAAGAAAGCAAGGAGAGGGGGTGCAAACTAGTGGCTTCAAGTTTTCACATGAAACCCCGAGTTCTAATGTTATTCTGACAAATACTACCATCTCACACATTCTGTCCTCATCTGCGATCTCCGGGTACACAGGCCAGTGGCCATCCCTTGTGCCCGCAGTATGATTGATAGGTGCCTCCCAGCTCTGATTCTACCTCCATTCTGACCAGGCCAGATCTTCAGAGTGCTCTTGGTACTGGGTCTGTGGCAGAACATTGTTCCCCACAAAATCTCAAACCAAAGACCAAAACATTCCTTGTACTATCCTAACATCCCGGATTCTGTCACAGGTGGAAGATCTCCTGGGAAGAGACATCATGGGTAACATGTCTGATGCATTCTGTCAAAGCCAGGCAGTCCATGTAGCCCTCTGTTAGAGTTTGAACGTGTCTTCCAAATTTTATATGTTGACAATTATAACCCCCAATTTACAATTGGAGTTCCTGGCCCCTGAAACTCTGACTTAAGTAAATCTCTATTCTTTGTAACTTATCTGGCCTCTGGTATTTCATTATAAGAACAGAAAATGGATTAAGACACAGAGGTGGCTTCAGAACTGCATAAGCAGTAACATGGAGTCTAGGAGCTAATCAACCAGGATATCATTTATGTTATTACTTCTTTGTTTCATTAGAAAGTAGTACAGCGTGTGACTATAGATTTGGGTATCTATCACTCTCCTTGGACTGGCTGTAGGGATGTGTAGGCAAGGGCCAATGTCCCACTCAGATTTGGTGTGCTTTTCCTTTGAATACATTCCACACCCATAGAATGGCACCCAATTGTTGCCACTGTTCCAGGAACCTTCCGTGGGGTAAAGGCTCACTACTTCAGCCATGAGTTCTATTTCTTGGGACCCAGGAAAGGATCCCAGAACTGGATTAGACTGGGTGGAACTATTTCCTTAACATCTGGACATGTATGTCATTTAGGAATTAAGAACAAATGAAGCCAAGGAATGGAGCCAAGGCCCATATCCAAAAAGGAACATCATGAGACAGGTCTGGCGGAGTGGGGAGTTTGGACTTTAATCAAGAAATAGACTTGACACCCAAGGGAAGCACGGAGAACAGCTGGATGGAGGATGCAGAGCTGGACAATAGAGAGGTTCAGAGGAAGGAAGGAAGGTACAGAGAGCCGGAAACATGCGAAAGGACCAAGCCTCGGGTACCAAAATGCCCATTTAGTTCAGGAGAGAGGATTCAGGGGACTGAGTGAGCCCAGGCCAGGGACCCCTAAAATACAAACTATCCGTCTATCACCCATGCTGACCTTACCTGAGGCTCCCTCCCCTCAAACTCAACAGAGATCAAAAGTGTCTGGGAGCCCATACAGGGTTAAAAAGGAGACATCAAACAAATGGAAGTTCCTAAGAGTACTTCTAACTTCGGAGAAAAATAAGATTAATCAGTGGGAGTAGGAACTTCTAAAGAAAAGAATCAGAACTTCTTCTCTTACAAACAAAGCTTGAAGCTCTTAGTAATCATCGCTGATTGCAAGGATCTCGCTCAAGTGCCTGGAGAGTCTTTTATTGCCAAGAACTGCTGCACTTCACATAGGGGAATTACTCAGAATTCCGCTCTGGTCTAAATCAGCCGAGACAAAAGCCATAGACAGCTTTCAGGATGCAGCCAGCATTGCGAGGGAGCTTTGTTTCTTAGGGGAAGAATATGGAATGAGTTCATAATCACTAAAGAAAATTTGTGAAAATCTCACAAAATGTCAACCAAATAAAACAAATATCTATATTTTGTAATCCAGACATAGCCTTTTTTTTTTTTTTATTTTTTTTCCTTAAGATACCTGTATTTTTTTTCTCCATACATTTCAGGATCATATTAAGTAAAAAGTTTCTCAGCGTTCTTTTCATTTACTGGGTCAGGAGTAGCTCTCTATTGACCTGATTGTCTCTTAAAATATGTGTTCACAGTTCTGTAAATTACCTTTTATGAATATGGCAGTATGTACTTTAACAGGTTTTTTTACTTGATCACTAATTAGGCTGGTTCTAATTTTTCAGTGTTTTAAGTAGGAGTTCGGTTAACATCTATGAGTGCCACTGCCAAACATTATTCTGATTATTTCCTTAAGTAAAATTCTTAGGATATTAAGATTTGAGGATTTTTCTTGTGGTTGTTATTAAATTACTAAACAGGTCACACTTCTTTATATGCACATTAGCAGTATTCAAAGGTGTTTATTTCATGAACCACTGGGCATTATAGGGTTAATTTTTTTTTTTTTTAAAGTATCTTGTCGGTCAGTTGAAAAATGAGACAGCTCTTTGCCTTGTTAGACACACCAATGTTTACTGAATGTTATCGTCCATGGATTATCATTTGATAGCATTTAGCTATTTTTCATATTGAGAGTAAACACCTTCCTTTAATGTTGATCCAGTTTTGACACCAGGATCTGAAAGGAATCTTGATGCTAAAAGCCTTTTGGTTTGTAACTTGACACTACCAAAGAGTCTATGGAGGCATGTGATGGAAACAAGGCATGGCTCTTTCTGGGCAGAGTCTCTTCAAGAGCCTTTGGGCTCTTCCCCATCAGAATCAGGGGATAGAGAACAATCATGTGTTTAAATTGCTCCATCCCAGTAACAAGGTAGACTCAGACCAAAGAATACACACTTCCACAATCTTGACATATGCCTTGCATGCTGCCCTAATTTGATAAACACAATGACCACGAAAGCCAATAATCCTTATATTTGCGTAACTCCTGGAACAAGAGTTAACCACAGTCTTACAAAGAAGCCAACCCCAGCATTGAAGAGTGGATGTTGAACGTGTGCTGGACATTACATTTTTTGTTCTTGGAAGTTGGATTGTTGTTCTGTACCCTTAGGAATGCATTATCGCCCACCCATTTGCTTGACTTCCAAGCTTAAAGCTTTGTAACTACCCTGCACACAGTCCAGGTTCTC
>JADRCD010217279.1:0-16111 GCA_019843815.1 Montemys delectorum
TGTACCTCAGTTGATAGAGTACTTGTCTAGCATGGACAAAGTTCTGGGTTCAATCCCCATCACCTCATAAAGTGGGCTTGGCTATATATGCCTGTAATCCCAGCATGCCAGCCCTGCAGAGACAGACACAGGAAGATCAGGGAAGTTGAAGGTCATCTTGAGTTGAAAATGAACTCAATGCCAGCCTAGGTTACATGAGACCCTGTCAATAAATCAAAATAAATAATAAGAAAGGAAAGAATAGAAAAAAAAAAGCATGAGTAATCTAATGGGAATTCTATGCATTAATTTCTTTCCATTTTATAGATGAGAAAAAAATGGATATTTGAGAGCTTTCGGATAGTAAGAACCTTCTTAAGTTCACACAATCATCAAGTAGTAGACATTGTTTGGGAATGCTTCCAGCCAAGAAAACAATGTACATGAAGGGCATAAAAAAAGAAATGAGAATGGCATGTGTGCTATACATTTGTGGGACTGTGCATAGGCAGCAGCATCACAACAGAGCACATATTGTTAGAGAGAAACCTGCTGATGACTCCAGTGGCTCTGCTCAGGTGATCAGGTCTTCCACATCAAAACTCCCATGCCATAGCTATGAAAACGCCCAATGGATTCTAAACAGCACAGGAGAAACTGAAGTCATTCATACGCTGAGGCCTAAGTTAATCCTACATTTCTTTAAGTACTAATTTGAATGGAAGAGGAGAAGAAGACTTACATTTCTACCGCTGTCTCTGCACCTCAGTAGCCAAGCAAGCTTTAGAGACAGGCCAGGAACTGTCATTTTCTCTGTCGGTGTTTAGTTCAGTTTTGTCCTCTGACATCTGATAAGTACCTTATACTAAACAGTCAAGCTGTGGTGAAAAAAAAAAAAAAATCACTGTATCTAAAGCTATGACTCCAGAGTCTCTGGAAAGCAGGGGCGCGGGGGTGGGGGGTGGGAGGGAATCAGAATTCCCTGAGGCATGTGCTCTGGACCTCTGATCTATCTATCCTTAGAGCCATCCATTGTCTTAATCTTTAAGCCTCTGTCAGGAAAAGGTGGCGGGGAAACTGATCTTTCCAGCTAACTGCATCCCCTGAATACCACCCATTCCCAGAAGGAAAGTTTCACTTCTGTTTCGTCTCATGCAGATGAATACACCCTTTGTGGTGTACATTGTAGCAATAATATTTGAGGTGCTAAGTAACACTCTCTAAAGGGTTGATCCCTAATTAGGGCATTTCAAATGCCACCTAGCCACTCTTGGAATGTGGATGCCTGATTAAGATATTCCAAATGCCTCCTCACTCTCAGGGTGGCGATTATACAATATCTCCAGGTAAATCAGCACTCAGATGAAGTCACTGTTCATCTCCCAGAACCAAGGGGGAAAGTATCCCTTTGTCAATATGTTTCTAGGCACTCGCGGCAAGGATGAGAAGCCACCTTTGAGTGATGAGTCCAGTCATTTCCCCTTCATGACTGGGAAGCTTTAGTCATCCATGAGCTCGATGTCCCTTTGTCTGCAAACCAGAGAGACACACTCTGCTCTCTAAACTCCACCATCATTCTTCAAGCTTTTGCCACAGCTGGAGAGAGCCTGAAGTAGAGATGCAGGCTGACACTCCTGACGAGAAAAAAAGAAAGGCCCAGCTTCATGTTTCTATGTGGCACACACAGGAAACATTGTGCACTGGCTGAGCTTAGGAACGAAGACTTCTGGGCAAAAAAGAAAGCTCTGGCACCCTGGATAAGCTAAGGGCAGAGAGACACATCTGCCTCCTTGTCAGTAACACTCCACCTGTCTGTTACGTTTAAACCAGACACCCTCAGCTCAACACAGTTCTTCAGGGAAGTCAAGGAACCACCAGTTGGAACACTTCGAGGACCCCCCTGTGAATTAAGAGCTTTGGCTTTAATTCTCAAAAACAAGCAACAACAAACAACAAAGGAAGTGCCTGTGTACACATATATGATGTGGGGGACTGTAGGCTATGTGGGATAGAATGTGTACTTGTTAGTGTAGACATGTTCACATGTGTATGTGTCGTTACACATGCACATATGGAAAGGTCAGAGGTAGATATTGGGTATCTTTATTCAATCATTTTCTACCTTTTTTTTTCTCCCTGGAAGTTCTTCCATTTTACTAGACCGCCTGGCTAAACTTTGCCCCCATGTCAACCTGTCTCCACCGCACCCAGGGCTGAGGTTACACGCATTTAACCTGCCCTATGGTGCATGACTTTTTATACAAGTCCTCAGATCCTCGTGTTTACACAGCAGACTCTTTGTCTACTACCCTGTCTCCCCCACCCCACACATGTGGTTTTTGCATGTAATCTCAGGAAGGTCATGAGTCCCCTTCTCTAAAATATCACACATACACAGACAGACAGACATAACACTGAAGGTCTCCCCACACCAACAGTGCCACAAGCTTAGCCATCAGGGGATACCCAAGGCACCACCTTTAATGCTACTACTGAGAAAATGGAAAGGCCTAACAATAAAATCCCTTCCATGACAGGATATAGACCCACATCCAGGGCAGCTGATATCTAGAAGTTCAGTTTTCCTGTGAACGCCCCTCCTCATCTTCCTCATGTAGCTTCAGCCCTAGACAAAAGGGAACCAGGATAAAAAAATTAATTATTGTATAACTTTTTAGCATTTACCAGCCAATATTTTATTCAATAAGCATAATGATTGATTAGAATAGACAAAATATTTTCCTCAGAAATTCTTATTTGAACATACAATGGATAAGTTTTTCTATTTTTTTATTATTTATTTATTTAGTGGGTGGTGGGTTTTAGATATAGGGCTGGTAGAATAACCCATGGTCAGATTCATTTTGAGATGTAGGCGCGCCAAGTCTCATTGCATGACTTGATAGCATTCTCAACTGGACAAAACATTAGCAATAAATCCATCAATTAAACTTATTAAAGAAATTAAATTTTGCTGGGGAGAATCCAATCTTGGATTTAAATATCATGCTTTCAAATATCATGATAGATCTCCATGAGAGAAAACCTTCTCTGAGCTGGAGATGGGCGGGTAGCGAACTCCTTCTCCCAGCCCCATGCTCTGTATGCTAGCCTTCTCTGTTCCTCCATCAGTTGTAAATGCCTGAGAGATAGTGGGGATGAGCTATTTGAGCACCATTTTAATTCCTCTAAATAGCAGTCTGGTTGGCTATCCCTGCCCCACCCCATCCCTTACCACCTCTTGCAAGAAGGACAAAAATCTGATAGGCATCCTTCCCCATCCACTTCACCCCCCACCTGCCCAAACCAGGCTTGCCATCCTGAGCCTTGGTCCTCTTCGAGACCCAATACTGGAGCTGAAATAGAAGGTTAGCTTCAAACAAGTACTAGATTGGTTTTGTTGTGGGTTTTGGGGGGGACGGGGGTGTTGTTATTATTGTTTTGTGTTTTATTTTTCCATCAAACTATTTCTAAAACAAACAACGTTGTATCCAGAGAGCTAGGGAAATTCCAGATGGCATACCCAAGTGCTTTGAACAAGGGATCCATCACACTCCCAAACCCTGGGCCCCTCCAAACAATAAACTCAGTGTGTGGGAGCCAGCAAAACACTCCTACAAAACATACTGGGCAAGGATCCTTTCAGATTCTGAAAAGCATCACAGCTGTGCCTCCTGTGTGAGCTGGTTCTGCCGACCAGGTGCTGCTGCTGCTGCTGCTGCTGCTGCTTCTCCTATCCTGTGTCACATACATGCCAGTCCCTCAGTGGGCAAACGAGATACACAGATAAGCAAACTACCTTTCCTGCCTTCAGGAATTCCAAATCTGCTGGGGACTCTTGAGAGCCACGGTGATGTAAAATCTACCTTTTGAGTCCAGTTTATACGAAGGATTTCCCTGTAGGAAAGGGACACCGGGGACGTTTCACAGAGGAGGAAAAGCTTAGTTGTCTTAGAAGCATGAAAGTAGAACAGAGGGGAAAGCATGATAAGCATAAGAGACAATGTGTAGAAGCCGTGAGGGAAAACACACACACACACACACACACACACACACACACACACACACAGAGTGCTGTGGCAAAACGGGAGAGTGAATTGAACACGGGAACTGAAGGACAGACAGGATGGATGACGTGGAAAGAGTGGCTGGGGATGGACAGGAGGGGGCGGAGCTTCCGTTCTCAGCTATGCTTCCTTGTCACTTCCCGGCAGCCTAATTGACCAGGCTCTCTCCCCACAAGTGAGTCACTGCCTATATTCCCTGCCTAGCCCCAAGCCTGGCTTAGTGAGGTGTGTGCTGTCTAAACACGGCTCTCCTCACACAATTTCAGTGATTATTAATAGATAAGGCCAGACTTGCAGTGTCCCTGGCTGCCAGAAAGCTAGCTCCAGATGGGCAACTGGCTGAGAGCGTGGCCAGGCCTGCAGACAGCTCCTGCCTGCGGAAGGCAGATAGTCACTCTGGAAGGACACAGAGGAAAGCAAAAGGAAAATGCTAGAGGCTAAGTAGAGACTTCCCAGATGGGGAGTGGCTCTCTGGAACCTCCATTCTTCCTCAATCTTCTCTGGGGTCTTTTGCCTCTATCTTTCCTCCCTTGACCTGTGCGTGCACATGCCCATATGCAAGTAGGTATACAACTTTTCGAAGCAAACGCATTTACCTTTTCTGTCTTTCATTAAGGGAACATTGGTGCAAATGTCGGGAAAAGCAAGATCTATTCGACTAGGGAAGACTGATTCTGAAGGCAGGATCACAGTTCTTTGTTACCAGGGACAGTGGCTGTCAGAGTGGTGTCCTTTGTGGGAACCAGGGAGGTCTCTATACACAGGAAGCACACCACCAAGCTGATGAAAATGCCCAAATCCTCCTCTTAACTGTACTAAATGACTCGTAAGCTACAGTTTTCTCTAGCAGGGATGCTGTGGCATTATGTATACATATGCCTTCCTCCTTGTTTGTAGCAGTTATTGTTGGTTTCTCTCAGAGATGGCCAGTTGCTGGGGTTCCTGGTAAATGCACATTTTTGCAGCTGTCGTCCCAGCAGATATTTTGAAGCATCCACTGCGCACCAGGAACTATTTCTTCTAAAAGCTAAGAGCACAGCAGTGAGCAGGCAGAGCATGTAACCCAGTCACTGTGTCCATTTCAATAGTCTCCCCCCCCTTTAGCTGGGGACACAGGTTAGGTTGTGAGGACTATGTTGATACATCAGACGGAAAAGAGAAACATGTGGGCTAGAGAGGAGAAGCAGTGGTTAGGATTCTGATGATAAACTTACTGAGTATTACTGATTTTACTCTGTGTGTGTGTGTGTGTGTGTGTGTGTGTGTGTGTGTGTGTGTCTGTCTGTCTGTCTGTCTGCCTGCCTGCCTGTCTGTCTGTCTGTCTGTCTGTCTGTCTGACTGGGGGTGTGTCTGTGTAATGTGGGAGAGTGACAGGGTTCGAGCATGGGTTGAGCGGTCTTGAAGCTGCTCTAAGTGCTGAACCTATGATAAGTTCCTGCTCTCTTGCCTGGATGTGTCTTGGAGCCTGCCTTGTATCTGCAGCACATCTCAGAGACTAACACTTTCCTGTATGGGTCTGGTACCTAGGAATCTTCTCATGGAGACCCGTTGTCATAAAGCACTGAAACTTTCCTGCCCAGAGTTTTAACATCTGGACAGCTAGCTCACCAGGGGACTTAAAGATCTTACTTCATCTAAAGATTAATGGAGGAGGTGGGTAGAATTTATAATCCGGGCACTCAGGAGCCTGGGGCCGGAGGGTTTTGAGTTCAAAGCTAGCCTGAGTTTCATAGTAAGGTGGAAGAGGGCAAGAGAGGAGGCAGGGGGCAGGGGGCGGGAGAGGAAACAGGAAGGATATACCTCATCTAAAGAAATAGGAGAGACTGGCCTTATCTTTCTGGGTGTGCGGCTGTGGTGGGCTCCACCTGTCTTGTACCCAGAGTGAATTACCAGTTCTAATCCAACCATGTCTGAAGTTTTAGAATGTAAGGTGACAGACACTGGAAAAGTCCCTTCTGGAAAATCTCTCAGCATTGATGTAACGAATGTACATTTGTCCTGGAGACTGAGGGAGCAGGTAAGGTCTGTCTCCAGTTAGAGCTAAGAATGAGGTTTCTGTGAATTAGGTTTTCTCTCTGGACTTTCCTTGTGGAAATGAGAAGTGTCTTTTTCCTACGCTCTGGTTGGGAAAGTCGAGCAGCTGAGGTATTCTATGGCTCTTTGTTGGAGCCTGTATTATGAGAATGGAGACTTGCTTTCCTCATCCACGAGCCTGTTCCCGCCCAGCCAAATTACCCAGGAGCCTGGCACCCAGTCTGTTTGCACAACACATTTTTAGACTCTGAGTCACCCTTGAGTTCTTTCTGGTATCAGGTTGAATTAAATCTCACAGCATCCTGTTACCTTGGCTTCCTTGTACAGGCAGGTCTGCTCAAAGGGCTTCTCAGGAGCCCCATCTCCACAGGTAGAGGAGGCAGGGCAGATCAAAGGTGCCTTTACTACACCCACTTGCCTGGGAATACCAGGTATCAACAACAGGGTTTTTATCACTCCCTGCCTTACCAAATTCACAGAAAGCTGCCTTGGGCAAAATGGTGTAACAGTTCCAATTCATCTGGGATTTTTTTTCACCCTTTCCTTAGGTTAACAGTAGCTAGTATACCTTCCCTTTCCCAGTAAAATAGAACGTCATGCAACACGTGCTTCTTAGCAATTACCTTGCCAGGTCTAGGCACTGCAGACACGTGTGTGTGTGTGTGTGTGTGTGTGTGAGAGAGAGAGAGAGAGAGAGAGAGAGAGAGAGAGAGAGAGAGAGAGAATCTCCTCTCTCATGGAAGCATTGATAGGTGCTGCCAGAACTTTGGGCTATTTCTACTATAAGAATTTTCTTTATGCTATATATATATACAGGTCTCCCATAACTAGTAAAAAATTATACTTTTAAAAAATGAGAGACAAAAGTAACATCAATCAGCTGTCCTCCTAAATAGAAAGCTAACTTATGCAGAGGACAACTGAACTCTGAAGCATGGGCCTGAAGAGAGGGAAGGGGTCACAGTTTCTCAGAGCAGTTGCTTTGTATGGGTTTCAGATGTTACACTAGGTTCGCATCACTCTGCCAGCCATGGCTGGGCTTAGGTGAAAGGTGGTCTATTTTAAATTACATGACATGGACAGGCTGGAAAGGCAGCAAGAGCCAGAGGACTTTCTTGTACCAGAAAGGAAATAGATGAACAGATGGTCTTGGGTGCAAATTGCTTCAGCCTGGGATGACAACACGAAACGCTTCCTTTCTCCCCACCACCCTTGTCTCCATTCTTGGGACCTGACATTACTGAGACAAAGACAGTGGAAGAGAGACTTCTGTACCAACTTAAGAGAGAAAAGGAGACAGGCTCTGCTCTAGCAGGATATGTGTATGTGTGTGCGTGTGTGTGTACTTGTTTATTTTGAGGTGCCATAAATTAAAACCAGTGCTAGGTAAACACTTTACCACTGAGCTATACCCCCAGCTTCATATATATATAATGAATATATATTCTAATGAATATATGTTCTAATATATACACATATATACATGTAATATGCTATACACATATGTAAGGCTTACACTGTAGGATTTCCAGTGGTCTAAAATAAATCTTGAATGTACATCGTGAAGGATTCCATAAGTGAGGCCATGAAAATGTTCAGGTGATATTTTGTATCAAGAGGAAAGGAAATAAGGACACGGAAGTCTAGGGGCTACCAGTGTCTCCCAAGGTCTTGCCCCTTCTATGTGTGCTTGACTGTTAGTGGTTAATGTCATGTTGCTAGCTCGCACAGGGAAGAGCCTAAGAGTGATCATTTGGATGAGCACATTTAGCAGTAGCATCTTAATCTGACTCTTCCAAAGTCTAGGAGTCCACAAACACTGTTGTTTATCTGCTTTATTGTGTTTCCATATTGAGTCCCTAAGCAAACCTGGTACCCTTAATCTTCCCAGGGCTCATTATAAGCAATAAAAACTTTGTCTGTCCGTCTCTCCCTCTCTGTGTCTCTGTCTCTGTCTCTCTCTGTTTCTCTGTCTCTCTCTGTTTCTCTCTCTCTCTCTCTCTCTCTCTCTCTCTCTCTGTGTGTGTGTGTGTGTGTGTGTGTGTATACGTGAAAGTTCACGCATGCATATCCCAAATCTAGTTATTTGCCATAGTTGCTGACAGAGCCCAGCTCTGACTACGCCAGCCCTGACTCTTTCCTTTCCTCTCCCTCTCCTGACCCCCACTCTACCTCTCTCCATTCTGAGTTCCAGGTGTATTGTGTATTTTGGGGATGTATATAACTGCACAGGTTGTTCATTTCCTCTAGATTAATATGTTTTAGATGTACATACCATATCATACATGTCATGTTGGTTTTAACCTCTTTTTTTCTCCTTTGTAAATTTATTTTATTTTTGAGACAGGGTCTCATATAGTTCAGGTTGGAACAGAACTCCCTATGAAGCTAAAAATGACCTTGAATTTTTGATCCTCCTGTTCTATTCCTGAGTACTAGAATTAGAAGCATCCTCATCATGGGTACTGGGGATCTAACCTAGGACTTTGTGGATGCTCTGTAAATATTCTACCAACTGAGCTATAATCCTGGCACTCACCTATTGGGGGGGGGGGTATTTGTTTGTTTGTTTGTCTGTTTTTGCTTTAGTCAAATACAATTAATTATAGTTTTTGTGTCTTTGGGTAGAATTTATTTCCAAGTAAAGTATGACTTTCTGACCTCGGAAAAGAGCCCTTGCTAGGGAAATTGCTCTGGAGCAAGTCACACCAGCCCTGCCCAGCTGTGACTGCCTATCTTAAGCTGAGCAGTGTTTTGATTCCTCCTGGACTCCTCCCATAGCTGGGCCTTTTGTGACAACGGCCACAGCTTTAGGTGGTGGCTCACTGAGAGTACATGCTCGGGGTGAGTTTTAAGATTGTAGGGGTTAATGCCATACCATTAGTGCACGCAACAAATCAATACTCCTGTACTGACACCTTCATGCCATCAAGTAAAAGCAGACCCCAGACTCCATGACATTAGCATGTCAGTAAACTGGACAGTCTTTAACTCGTTCCTTTACTAGAATTCCCAGCATTCCAATCCTTCCACAAAGAAATCTCTGGCCTTCCAGACATTTCTCCTTCTAAGCCGTGCCCGTAGAATAATCGCCTTATCTTCTCACCTGTTTGCAGCACTGTGATAGGAGTTACACTTGTATTACACACCTTGTATTCTCTTTACTGAACCTGGTGATGTACATCTTTCAGAGTCCCTCTGAAGTCCCTAGTTAGCCCCCATATACAAATTCACCTTTGTCCCAGCCCGAGTCTTGCCACCAGTGTCTGACTTTAGCAGTCTGCCTAGCTGAGGATGCAGAGGAACTGTCTGTACAGCTGATTCTATAGAGGAACTGTCCCTGTGTGTGCCTTCTCCTCCCCATGGCCTGGGAACCCCTGGGTGGAAGGCTAGTTCGGCCTCTCTACAGAGCACAGGCTTTGATTTTCACCAGACCTGGATGTCAATTCCGACTCCTTTCCCCAGTTAGGACAGCTGGTTTGCCTGCAGAGCCTTAGACTCCTCATCTGTGAAGAGAGAACAACGACATGTATATCTTCAATGAGACTAGAGATAGTGCCAGAAATATACATCAACGATGACAGAGGATGAAGGTCAGGGTAGTGCACATCCTCCTGGCAGCCTTTGTGTTCACAAGAAGGAGCAGCTGCCCAGGAGCTTGCTTCAGGGCTCAGCTTAGATTCCTCTAAGGGAAGGTAGACAGCTGGTAGCGCTACAGGAATATCCTGATAAATGAAAGTGACCAGTGAGCATCAGAGAGTCCAAGAGCCATTAAAGAAGTAGCCTGGTGTCTTTTTATCAGCTTCTCAAAAAGAAGTGAGACTATCTTCTGATCATCAGGGTTACTAGAGTCTCCTGTGACCCCCAACAGTCCCACTTCCTACTGGTTGGTTGTTTTGTGGTTGCTACCGTTTGTAGGTCTTGCAAATTTCTCCCTGAATTTAATGTGTAATGTTATGTCTATGCAGAAGGGCTACACTGCATCACATAGGAGCAAAATAAACATACTCAGAAAGGCAAGTCTAAAGGGAGCCTGCCAGCCCTCTGGGTGTATGCCTACCCATGGAGAGGAGATAGGTTATGGGAAGGGGGCCAAGATCAGCACCATGTTTCTCAGAGATTGGCATCAGGGTTCTCTAGGGTCACAGAACTTATGGGTAGTGTCTACATAGTAAAAGAATTTGTTGATGACTTACAGTCTGTAGTCCAACTCCCCAACAATGGTCAGCAGCTGTGAATGGAAGTCCAAGGATCTAGCAGTTGCTCAGTCCCACAGGGCAAGCAGGCGAAGAAGAGAGCGCAAATCTTCCTTCTTCTAATGTCCTTATGTAGATCTCCAGCAAAAGGTGTGGCCCAGATTTAAGGTGTGTGCCACCATGCCTGAATCTGGGACTTGCTTTGTCCCAGATGACCTTGAATTCAGAGATTTCCCTGTCTTAATCTTCTGGAGTTCATAGCCACTATGCCTCAGGATCTCCATGCCAAGATCCATGTCAGAAACTGGTATCTCTCAGCCTCCAGATCAGGATCACAGAGGAGCCTTCCAATTCTGGATTATAGTTCATTCCAGATAAAGTCAAGTTGACAACCAGAAATAGCCACTACAGCATTTAAGGTAAATTGTAATGTATTTCTGTTCTCTGCCTAAGTTTGGTACACAAGACAACTGGATTTAAAATATCCATGAACATTCCTATTCAAATGGAAAAGTCACAAGAAGACAAGAGAAAGAATATATTGTGAATGCATTTGAAGAAGCAGAGAACTAAAAAAACTTTGATGAAATGTATTAATAAAAACCCAGTGAATTTGAAATGGAAAGATACAAGTATGAGTTTCGGTCCTTGAGTCCATAATCAAAACATCTCAAGATCTCTCAGAACCTCTGTTTTGAATTTTGAAAGTGGAGAGCAGGAATCATATACCTCCTGGGGAAGCAAGGGAATTAAAGCCGTGCAAATGGTGAAGCATCGTTCAGTCTAAAGCTGCTATTTATCCTCAGCCTTTCAAAAACGAGTATGCCTTAAATTTGCAATCAGAAGCAAACTTCTGGGCAGGAGATGTTGCCTTCCCCCGCCTCAGCTCTGCCACTGGACACTGACAGCCTGCGCCTAGAGGCAGCCACCTGCCGGGGGCTAAACAACTGCCCTCTACAAACTTTGAAAGAGGAGTTGCCTGGAAGTCAGCTGAGTCGTGAACACGCCTACCTGCCTGGGGACTTTGAGGTGCTGGAGACCTTGGTGTCTAATGTCTGCTACCGTGTTTATGTTATGCAAATATCTTGTACCTTGAGATTTGGTTTCAGTTCTTACCTGTGCCTATAAATGTTCAAAATATTCCCAAGTAAATTGATGCCTTGATACGAACAATACTTGGCCTCCTTTCTTTTGTTCCTTGATCTCTCTTATTTTCCAAGTCCTGTTAAACCTCCATCTGAAAGAACCCAGGTCCATGGAGCAGCAGGCTGGCTCCACTCAAGGAGAGATGGTTCAGTGGATAAGAACACTTGCTATGCATGCTGAGTTTAAATCTCCAGGACCCACGTAAGAAGCTGCGCATGTGCCCTTAACTCCAGTCCTACGGGAGGTGGGGGGAAGTGGAGACAGGAGAATCACTGGGGCTCGCTGGTGAATCAACTAGCCAAAAGCAAAACAAAACAAAAGCTTCAAGTTCCAGGTTCAGTGAGACTGGGGTTGTGGTGGTTTGAATACACTTGGTCCTATGGAAGTGGCAGTACTAGGAGGTATGGCCTGCTTGGAATAGGTGTGGCCTTGTTGGAGGCAGTGTGTCACTGAAGGGATGGGCTTTGAGAATCTTCTTAGCCTGGAAGAAACGAGTCTTCTCCTGGTTGCCTTCAAAACAAGATGTTGAACTCTCAGCTCCTTGAGTGACATGCCTGCCTGGACACCGCCATACTTCCTGCCATGATGATAATGGACTGAACCTCAGGACCTCAGAACCTGTGAGCCAGGCCCAAATGTTGTCCTATCTAAGGGTTGCCTTGGACATGGTGTCTATTCACAGCAATGGGAACCCTAAGACAGGGGTGATGGTCAAGGAGATGGGTAAAAAAAGTAAGGATTGTTTTTGTTCTGTTTTGTTTTGTTTGTGAGTCTATCATATGAAATAGTGACTACAGTTAGTAATTATTAATTACTAACTGTAATTAGTTATGCATATTTCAAATTACTAGAATAAATTTTAAATAGTTTTACTTCACACATAAGATAAATATTTGAGAAATGTATTTGTACAATTTGTATAATTTGTAGAATTATATTTAAAATCTGTTAATATATGTAATTATACATAATTTTAACTGACCAATTTACAGCAAAAAATCTTAAAAAGGAAGTGACACCTAGCTGAGAGTCCACTTCCATGTTTTCCATTCCTTTTATAACCCCATGACTAGTACACAGGTGAAAATTTCTGTGGATTCAGAATAAATTCAGTTGACACAGTCTGTGCCTTACTATATTAGACAAAGATATGTAGTACTTGCTCAGAAAAATATGAAGATGGCTCAATATTGCTCTTCCAAAGGACCAGAGTTCAGTTCTCAACTAGGGGCTGGGTCTCTTTAGAATTTTCCACTGTTCTCTTGTTATGTTTCTTTGGTAACCCCCTCGCCCCTCTAGTTTGTGGTTTTTCCCTTTAAATACCCCTTACTCCTTGTGCTCAGGGTTGAACTCCTCTGGCCTGTTAGGCTACGTGTTTGACCCCAGATCTGGCTTCCCTTCCTCCCCCTGAATAAACCTCATGCTGTTACATCAAGATTGGTCTCTCGTGAGTTATTGGGTAGTCGCATCATCCTGAGACTTGAGTGAGGGTCTCCCCAGCTTTGAGGGTCTTTCACCCAGCACTAACAATCCTCTTTAGGTCCAGTTCCAAAGGATCAGATGTCTTCTTCTGGCCTCTGTGGGCACTGGATCCATGTGGTGCTACAGTCCATGTTGGGTGGGGACAGCTCTCCCTTGTTCATGTCCTCAGCTACAGTTCTGTAGCCAGTGAGGGGCCTGGTAAGCCCTGCACAGCTCTCAGATATTAACATGGCCCCAGGTAGCAGACCAGACCAGAGATGTCATCATGGCTTTACTGTAGTGGTAACATTGGTCACAGACATCTCCCACAAATCCACTGCTGCAGGGGCACAGACATGGTCCTGGGGGTTAGGGGCAGCACTCACCAGTACCTCACCATGGCCTCGGGCGGCAGTGTAGGCAACTCACATCAGGCATCAGAATCTCCAGTTCTTCCTGTTTATAGTGCACACACGGTTCTGTTTCTCTTTCTCTTCCATCTGTCCTCCCTTACTTGTTCATCTGAGTGGCACCTGTGGGTGTCTCCTAGTGGCACTGGGCAAGCATTATCTCAGGTGTGCTCTGCCCTACCCCCTTCATGTGGTGCCCAAATAAAAAATTTTAAAGAGGTTACAAAGAAGAAAATTGTCAGGCCCAAATAAAGTGGATCACCTCCCATATCTTGAGTTGAGTTTACTTTTGGTTTACTTTTTCTTATCAAGCTGTTAGACCTGGGTGGTCATTTCTCATCCACCAGGATGTAATGAAGTAAGATGGCTCTCTTGTCCATGTCTCTGCACATCTTACCCAAGAATTCTAAGGAACACTGCTTTCAAATGAATGGCAAACTAGCTTTCTGTTCTATTCTTTGGGGGCCTATATTGGAATTTTGTAACTCAATGTATTTTTTTTTACATTTTAAAAGAAATTGTTTTATAATATATTAATTATGTATGTTGCTGATGCATATATGACTGTGTCTATGTCATATGGGTATTGTAACAGTTGTCAAAGTTTGATTCAGTTCTTCCTCCCAGCCCCATGCTCCTGGAAATAAGACTCAGACTCCAAATATATTTACAAATACCTTGGCCATATACCTGGGTTCTACTCTAACTAGAATCATAACTTAAATTAACCCACTTATTTATTCTAATCTAAATTCTGCCACGTGGCTGGTTACCTGTGCTCAGGTATCACGTGTTCAGCTTACACCTCTTCCCAGCAATCTCCTGCCTGGATCTATCCCAAATTCTTTCTACTCCCAGACGTCCCACCTTCTATTTCCTTCCTAAGCCATAGGCCATAGGCTTTTTAATTGACAGGTGATAGATCCATACAATACACAATTCATTCTCTCTACAAAAAGTGGGTTGTAGAATTGCTTCAAAGATCAAGAGAAAGACATAAGTTCGTGATGAGCTAGGGAAACCAAATTTTCCTCCAATAGTCCTAGACGCAGGGTCCAGTCTTGCTTGCTCCGGAGGCTTGGTGATTTCTTTCCCTAGCACTCATGAAAGGACGCAGCACAGTTTTGTGGAATCTCAAGTATGGAAACAACAGAGAAGATATGCTTTAGAAATCAGAACACCAATGACTCTACAACCATTTGTCTTTTGTTCAGGACTTAGCACTACACTCAGTTTGCACGTGTTTATTTTCAACATTGTTAGTGTAGACGCTTGTAGGTTCAATGCATCAATAAAATGTCTGTTCACATTAGACTTGAGTAAGACTATGCTGTCAGCAAATAGTAAGAAATTTGAACTGAATTAGATTTTTTGCCATAATTGACCAGTGCAAAGATTACTCTTGTGTTAACTTTAATGACTCCCCCTTTTTATAAAATGCATTTCAATCTTTTATAAACAATGGGTACATTTCTATCATCTGGGGATTTGAAGAGTTGTTTTTTTTTTACCAGCTCTGTTTTATATTAAATAACTATTGTATTTCCTGTTTCACTTGGGAAGACAGTAAAAATAAGAGAGTTCAAGAATTTTGCCAGCTCTGTCTTATTCTCAAGTACACAGCATGAGCCTGACTACACTGTCACTTCTCTGTAGCTTACAGGATGTCATTGCATCAACACGCTAATAGAATAGCCCATCTGTCTAAATTCAAAAACCCAAGGACTACTATTGTCTTAGGGTTCTACTGCTGTGAACAGATACCATGACCAAGACAACTCTTATAAGGATGACATTTAATTGGAGCTAGCTTATGGGCTCAGAAGTTCAGTCTGATATCATCAAGGTGGGAGCATGGCAACATGTAGGCAGGCATGGTGCAGGAGCAGCTGAGAGTTCTACATCTTCATCTGAAGGCTACTAGCAGAATACTGGCTTCCAGGCAGCTAGGACTAAGGTGTAAAAGCCCATGCCCACAGTGACACACCTACTCCAACAAGACCACATCTCTTAATAGTGTCACTCCCTGAGCCAAGCATATACAAACCATCACAACTATTTCTACAAGTCTTCCTAAAAGAAAGAAAACTCTTTTAACTAAAGGGGGAAATAGCCACTGAACCAGGGGAGGCAGCAAGATCCAGCATCCCCAAGAAGAAAAGGAAATTTTCTATCAAGGAGAAGCCTGAACTTGGGGCTAGCTGCAAAAGACCAGCACAAAGAAAAAGTATCCCTAGAGAATTAGGATGGATGGACATGTTTAAGGTGGCCCATGATACACCCCAATAAAAACATAAGCACAGAAGTTTTTATTTTTTACAAATTTAAAATTTTTAATCTCATGTGATTTTTGTTTTGCTTTTAGTAAGGCAGAGTCTCAAGTATCGGAGGTTAGCACTGAACTTTGTGGCCAATATTAAATTAGGCTTCTGATCTTCCTGCCTCTGCCTCTCAGGTGCTGGGTTCACAGGTGTGTGCCACCACATCCAGTTTATGTAGTGCTGGAGATTGAACTCTGAGCCTGAGCTTTAGACCACCCAGCATTCTCATTTTTTTTAACCCTAATTTTAAGTTCTCTGGTGTACAGATACAAGAAGAGAATATCTATTTAATCGATATTGATTGTATAAAAGCACACGCTGAAATTCAGAAAAAGGATCCTAGTAGCTTATCCATACAATCTGGTCACATCAGCTTGTCTCCCATAGAACCCAGGAGAGTAGGGGTCAGAAGGAGGACCCAGGAGATTGGGGGTCAGAAGGAGGACCCAGGGAGAGTGGGGGTCAGAAGGAGGACCCAGGAGAGTGGGGATCAGAAG
>JADRCD010217280.1:0-24485 GCA_019843815.1 Montemys delectorum
TCAGGTGCTCAGGTTTGGCAGCAGCAAACTTTATCCACTGAGCCATCCTGCCAGGCTCTGGACATAACTCCGATGTGAAGTGGAATAGGTGACACTGAGGACCACAGGGCTGAGCTCCCTGAAGGCTCAACTCCAGTTCCTGGTCATCCAGGTCATCCAGACTATATCTTGATCACTGTCTTTAAAACTACCATGTATGGCACATGTAAGCAAGCTCTCCGGCTCTTTGCCGGGACAGTTTTATTGTGTAGTTCTCTCAGCATCCACGTTGCCACTGTTGCTAGGCAACTTTAAGGTGTCTGGGACTTGGACTGCACTTGTAGATTCAAGAGAGCAGAGATGCTGTTCCCATGACCGCAAATTCACTTCAGGCAGGAAGATTGATTGTCATCGACAACAAAAACCATTGTAGTAAAGCAAGCAAGCAAGCAAGCAAGCAAGCAAGCAAGCAAGCAAGCAAGATGAAAACCGGGGATTTCAGGTTGGGCTTTGTCCCACAGTCATGCTTCTCACCGAGGTGAGACTCCAAACTCCAGTTCGCACTGCAAACTTTTAGCGCATGTTTGACTTCCTGAAGAGGAATTTGGGGAAGGGAGAATGTAACCTGAAGGATATTACAAGTGTTCTCTATGATAGCATTGTGGAGCGGGACATTGCAGATGCTGTCTGTGTCTTATGCTGCATACAAGCTACCACCCATCGGTCCACACCTGCAGATTGTGCACCAAGAGTGGGCATAGCATGAACCCTGGGCTTTGGGGGAGACTGTTGTGTGAATGTAAGCTCATTGCTGCACGGTACCATGCCGGTAGCGATGTTGGTGGCAGGAATGGTTATATGGGAGGTAGGCAGAAGTACCTGGGAGGTTTATTTCCCTTCCTTCTATTTTTTCTGTGACCCTAAAACATTAGCCTATTAATAGTCATTCTTCGTTCAAAATTCAAGTATTATTCTCTAACAGCAGGCCATTTATTAGTGCAAAACTTCAAACATCTTTACCTGTTCATAACATCGCACTCTATGTTCTTGAAACAAATTCAAACAAAATCAGCACTAATATCCAACCCAAAGCCTGTCCACACGGTTCAGCGAAATGTACCCGTTGAACAGTACGAATACACAGTAAATACCACACCCGATGTGGAAATCCTTTTTGACCCCAAAGTCATCCTAGTGTTTTGCACCCCAAGGTTGCTGTAGTATTTAGTGGGTAGTCACATATGTCCGTAAACATTGTGAGTTGGGAGACACAAGAAAAACGAGGCCGTGGGCAAAGCTGTGAGTGTATTTGTTCCCTTATGCCAGCCCATGCCCCTAATACTAACCCCTCATACGTAACAAACTTTCCCATAGCTTCACTAGGTATGCTACATTCAAACTATATATGGACGACTCCTCCAGACTCATCCCTCACAACTACCTTCAGAATACGTCATTTGAACAGAAAGCCTTCTAACAGGTTCAGTGAGAACCAATAAGCTGCCAGAGCAGCCAGAGTTCTGCCGTAGAGTTAGATACCAGGATGTGTGGGCCACTCTCACTAGTCTGGAATACCAGTGACTATCTACTATGCACCCCTCAGATGGTTGGTAGAGAGATTCTTTCGCGTCCAGTGTTACATCTTGCCTGCATACCTCGGAGAAGAGCTGTCTCGTCCTGGTAGCGTGTCCAGAGGAGGCTGGCTCTCTGCTCTCAGCTTGCCCAGTTCTGTGGATCTACAGTGTAGGTAGGTCTTTTGCACAGATCAGCTGACCCTGTCACACAGGTCTCCAGTGCCAGCCAAAGTGTCCCTTCTTCTTCCATATCTACTGACAGCTTGAGCAACAAACGCACTTTGAAGCAGGAAGCTGGAAGTTGGTTATCTATCCGACATACTTTCTTTTTTAAATGGTGGCATCGTTACAGAAAGGATAAAATGTGTGTCTACTTGTGGTGGTTTGAATACGCTTGGCCCATGGGACATGGTACTATTGGGAGGTGTGGCCTTGTTGGAGGAAGTGTGTTACTGTGTAGGCAGGCTTTAAGAACTCCTGGTACTAAAGCTCTGCCCAGTCTGTCAGAGAATATATTCCCAGCTGCTTTTGGATCAAGATGCAGAACTTTCAGCTCCTCTAGTACCATGTCTGCCTACACACAACCATGCTTCCTGTCATGATGGTAGTAGACCGAACCTCTAAAACTATAAGCCAGCCCCAATTAAATGTTGTCCTTGTAAGATTTATCTTAGTCATGGTGTCTCTTCACAGCAATGAAACTCAAAAGAAGACACTAGTAGAACGTAATTTTCATACCTAGGGCTCCATTTATTAACTTCCAATTTTTAAATTTTGATTACTTTTTTGAGTAACATTCAATTTTAATTTTTTTTAACTTTTTATTGATTCTTTGTGATGTTCACATCACGCACCTCAGTCCCCCTCATCTCCCCATCCCCTCATATCCATGCTTTGATCTTGCAACCTCCCCCACTAAAATAAAAAATACACACAAACAAACAAACAAAAAAAACAAACAAAACATAGAAAACATCTCCTCATGGAAGCTGAAGAGCATCACAGTGTGTCCCATTGTACATCCCTCTGTCATACTGGAAAAAGCAAGTGTGTACAAACGAAGATACAATTGGGCCCTTTATTTAAACCATATAGAATTAATTCAAAATGAGTCATGGATATAAACATGAGCTAAGGCTGTAAAGTTACTAGAAGAAGACATGAGGGAATGGTTTATGACCTTAGATTTGGAAATTATTTCTTATGTGACTTCAAAGGCAAAGGCAAAAAAAAGTAAAGTATACTGACTGGTTTTGTGTGTCAATTGACACAGGCTGCAGTTATCACAGAGAAGGGAGCTTCAGTTGGGGAAGTGCCTCCAGGAGATCCAGCTGTGGAGCATTTTCTCAATTAGTGATCAAGGCGGGAGGGCCCCTTGTGGGTGGTGCCATCCTTGGGCTGGAAGACCTGGGTTCTATAAGAGAGAGCAGGCTGAGCAAGCCAGGGGAAGCAAGCCAGGGGAAGCAAGCCAGTAAGGAACATCCCTCCATGGCCTCTGCATCAGCTCCTGCTTCCTGACCTGCTTGAGTTCCAGCCCTGACTTCCTTTGGTGATAAACAGCCATGTGGAAGTAAGCTGAATAAACCCTTCCTCCCCAACTTGCTTCTTGGTCATGATGTTTGTGCAGGAATAGAAACCCTGACTAAGACATTAAGTAAATTGGATTATGTTAAAAATTAAATCTCCTAAGGACACAATCATCAGTATGAGAGGGTCTTCCGTGGGATGGCAGAAAATATTTGAAAACCGTATCTCTAACAAGGGGTTAATATCCAGCTTCCAAATCCACAACTAGAGTCAAGCACCCTGACCCAGAGCTAGGCAAGGCAGCTGAAGGCAGTGTTTCCAGAGGAACTGTGAAAACCTCAGCGAGCCACTGGATATTTACTCGACTTCACAGGGGAATGCAAATCAAGGGCATACGGGGAAATGTCGTCTCATGCACAGGAGAATCACGGTTACTGAAGAAATCACAAGTGCTGGCTGGGATGAGGAGAAACTGAAGCCTGCGCGCCTTGCCACAGGGGATATAAAGAGAGCACAGCTGCCGTGGGAAGCAGGGAGGCAGCTCCTCAAAAATTAAAAATAGAATCCTCATACTCCATTCCTGAGGATACATACATCCAAGAGGACTGAAAGCGAGGAGTCGTCAAAAACCGTGCGTGCCTCCCTGCTCACACCATTGCTATCCAAACACCCATCTGGAAACAAACAAAGACATAAACAAGAGTGGATGAGAAAATAGGGCCTCTGTACATAACAGAATTCAGCTTTAAAAGGCAGAAATCTGACGTGTGGGTCCAGTGTGGATGAACCTCGAGGACCTTCTGCTGAAGGCAGTAAGCAGCTACAGGAAGGACAGCGCTGTGCAGTTATGCTTGTGTGTGCTGCCTGGGTTAGTCAGAGTTCTAGAGATAGAGAGCAGGACCACAGTTGCCCAGGGCAGGAGAGAGTTTAAGGGACTTGGGGTTTCAGTTTTGCAAGATGAAGATAAAGGGCCAGCTATCTACAGCAATGTAAATGGACTTGCTCCAGAGCTACACACTTAAAACTGGGTAAGCGGACAAATGTCCTTGTATTTCACTGCAGTAAAAAAAAAACCCAACTAGATAGTTCATGCCATGGGGCCTCATCCTAGTGGCCCACCATCTAGCTGTACAGTATTGGTATCTGAGGTTGGCTTGAAACAGGATATACAGCTCATGCCAGGAGCCAGGGAGGTCTCAGGAGGAGCAGAGATCCTAGGAACCATCTGAGGTCTTATCTGTGACCCACTATGCAGGAAATAAAACTACTGCGATGGCTGCCTCATGAAAGACACTGGGTGTTGTGGGTGCAGATAGGGTAATTCATATACTGCAGAAGATCTGTACCAGCAAGATTTTAAGTAAGGAAAAAAAAAAGCACTGCTATTCATGTTGTTAAGCTACATCTGTAAACACGGTCTGAACATTGAAAGGGGCTTGATCTATTTAGCTGGTTAAATATCTATTAATGATAGGTCTTTTGTCTCAGTAAATACTACCCAGTTTCCAGAAACCAATCCTTAAAAGCCTGCTTTGTACAACTGTTGAAGTCTGTCATCACATGGATTTATTTTAGGCACTGGATCCTGGAGCTCCTGCTAACAGCAGTCAACTAAGGTAACTCCAGCTTAGTTTGGCCATTGTGCTAATGGCAGTGAAAGTATGTGGCTCATAAGTCACCGAGAAAGGAGCTTGCTCTGAGGAGCCATGAAGGCCCAGCAGCCACAGCCCCCATGTTTCCTAATCTGCTGAAAATGCTTTTTGTCATTAGGGAAATGAAAGGGTTTTTTTTTTTTTTTTTGGAAATAAGTTCTGTTACAGTTAATATCCACACAACAAAATGTGTTCGGTTCCAGAAGCAGAGATACAAATTTGCTTGGAGGTATTTTATGCTGTGATTTTGCTTCGTGAGTAAATCAACTTTACTGTACATTATTGTGTATTTACAGAGTGCCTCTTCAAGAATCACTTTTGGGGATCTTCTGTCCCATTGACCTCCATAGCAAGCCTGGGAATTCACTGAAGCTCACCCCCCAGCCAAACACCTGATAAGAGAAGAGTCAATGAAAGCTAGCTCTAAAGAAACTGTCAAAGGAGCTGGTGCTAAATCCCAGTGGTTGAGTGAAGGTTTTGCATGTTTTGTGAGACACTGTGCTGAATCCCCAGCACCATACTAAATAATAACAGTAATAGTGATGAGGATGAGGATGATGAGGAGGAGGAGGAAGAGGAAGAAGAGGAGGAGAAGAGGAGGAGGAGGATGATGATAATAGCATAAGACTTAATAGCTACTGACATAGAAAAATTGATCTGGAATTGATCTGGAAACGCCCTCCCTGATGGCCAAACTCCACAGTGGCAGACCACGTATTCAGGCTGCTGGGGGACAAATGTCAACAAGGGGCTTACCCTGTAAGCCAACCCACCAGGCATTGTGTGCCCTCTGGTACAGTAGTGTCATGAAGATATGCAGTATCTCACCACTCTAGGGCAAGATTTAAGGCCTACACCACTGCAGGGAATTCATACCCGGCACTGTACACTTTATCAAAAGTCTGAGGCTGGGGAGAGCCTCGGTCACAGGGGAATCTACTATCGTTTTTCCTAAACGAACACGGTATCGATCTACCTCCTAAATACTTGTTTATACCCATAGCTAAGGGCAATGCCTAGCCTGGGCCAGGACTTCTGTTCTGCAATGGGTTTTGGCTAATTTAAAGACTCATAACTGGTCAAAATGCCGAGACCACGTGACTTGATGTCCAGCCCTAAAGGGGACATCTACATCATTTTCTCCAAGGCTCAAGGAACACCGTGAAAGAGGGGAAAGAAACAATGTCAGAGACAATCTAAGGATGTAATATAAGGTGGGGAGGGTTCTGGGACATGTGTCTTCTGGACCTGCACAAGATGGAGCCCATCAACATCCCATCATAGGAGAGACACTTATGAGGTCATGCCCTTGTCTGAATTGCAGCCAACCTGGGCTGCAATGGTGAGACTGTCTCTTTTTTTAAGCACTATTTTTAAATTAAGTGATATGCATATAAGTACTTTGTTGTAAATTGTTGTATGATTTTTATTACTCTCAGCCACAGCTTTCCCCGTAGTTATTTTTAGTGGGACTATTAAGGAAAGTAAAACAATTTAAAATTAAGAAGGTTAAAGAAAAGATAATACAGACCTTTATGCTTACTGTCTTTTTTACTTTACCATTTCCAGATTGTTCAGTTTGTAAGAGCAAAGAACAAAGCCAAGGTCTGGAGGTATAGTTCAGCAGCAGACTGCTTGCCTAACACACACACACACACACACACACACACACACACGACCAAAATTCATAGTCAGTGGAAGTGCAGTTATAACTATAGCGAAGTTCAGCACTGTAATCATATGCATGACACAAAGCATGTTCATTGGTTCTAAGTCAATCATCCCTAAAGGCAAGCGCTTATACCAACCACACAAGGCTTAAGCCAAAGGAGGTATAGTGGAGTCACTGTAATAAGTTTTATGACTATATGCTGCTACAAATATTTTAAAATTCATAATCTTACTGAGATTAAGGGGTTCTTATTTTTTAATTATTTTTTTATTGTATGCACATTGGTGTTCTGCTTTGTATGTGTGTGTGTGTGTGTGTGTATGTGTGTGTGTGTGTGTGAGGGTGTCAGATCCCCTGGAACTGGAGTTACAGACAGTTGTGAGCTCCAATGTGAATCCAGGTTCTTTGGAGAGCAGCCAGTGTTGTTAACCCTGAGTCATCGCTCCAAGCCCTGAGCCGAAGATTTTAATTATTCACTGTTTATTGTTCTAGTTCAGCATGAACATGGGAGAACGGGGCCTAAGAATGAGGCAAACTAAAGTCTCTTGCAATAGTCAGCTTTATTCAGAGCATCAGACAGTTTATACTAAGGCCGGGTGGTGGTGGCGCATGCCTTTGATCCCAGCACTTGGAAGGCAGAGACAGGTGGATTTCTGAGTTCAAGGCCAGTCTCGTCTACAGAGTGAGTTCCAGTTCAGCCAGGGCTATACAGAGAAACCCTGTCTCGAAAAACCAAAAACCAAAAAAAAAAAAAAAAAAGAACATGACTAAGGTGTTCAATCACAAGGACGAGCCTCATGATGAAAACGCAAAAGCATTTTCCGTAGAGTCATGAGAATGAGAACAGCTGAAGTAAATCACTCTTATCCGACACACCTGGGAGGGGCATGAAAACACATTCCAAGAACAACTCTGTGTTTTGAAGAAACTGAGGTCACGAGACTCTTGTTTTCTCACAGCACTCAGAATTCACCTCACATGATTCCATTCTTGGTCTTTGTTGGATAATTCACAGTTTAAAATGATTTCCTGTTTTGTTTAAATCATGAAGTAATCATAATCTGCAATAAATAGATAAATAAATAAATAAATAAATAAATCGATCTAGTGTGTTGTATTTGTATATCTACAAGCTTTTATGTTCAGGAAATGGGATACTCAGCAGTATTTTGGAAGTTAATTTCAAATGCATGTGTGGTCAGAAGTGTCCTTATCAAAACAGCAGCCTCCCAAGGCTGTAAGCATCCCCCAGTTTTCAGCAACTCCTAACCACATCTACAGAAAGTCATCGACGCAAGAATAGAAAATGGACCCAAAATTTAAAGCTAACTCTGTATTTTTATATGGCTATGATATAAGTGAATTATGGGCCTTTTTCCTGATAATTCAGAAGTGGGGTCTGAAGGTCACTGTTGCAGCAAGGACAGAGTGGTAACTCCAGTCACTGAAAGAGGCTAGGGGTAGAGGGAGACTGACTTTGACCTTAGGTTTCTTTTCTTCAACTACCCAGCTGGGCATTTGTCCTTAAAACAAAGACTGGGTGACCTAGCTCCAGATGTCCCCACTAGTTAACAGGTCTGGTGCCAGCACTAGGGAATCTGACAGTTCCATTAAAGTCTGAACAAGGGGAGCAAAGTAACAATGACCTTTAACCCCCTTCCTTCCCCCTCCCCACACCCGGCCAAGGGTGTGCTGGGATGCAGGACAGGGCAGCTGTGTTTGGTGAGCCGAAGCTCCTTTAACCCTGACTGGCTCTTGGCCCACATCTCCTGAGGTTTCCTGGAAGCACTGGCCTGGAACACCCGAGCAGCCTTGGCTTGCTGTATCCAGGCAGGCAGCCAGCCTGGTTTAGCTTCCCAGAGATACTCCGGGCGCCAGAGACCTAGAAGCGTCTCCACACCCCCAGGTTACATAAAAGGAACAGAATGCTTCTGGGACATTTGCTAAGGTGGGCCTCCAAGGCTGGGGCAGAAATAACACTGTGGCCAAGAGCTATCTATTTTAGGGACCACATAAACCAGGGGAGGGGACATGACATTTAAGTACCTCATCGTGAACACACTATATGATGGATGAAACCAGTGCCAGGAGAGTCAAGGGACAAGGTACCTAAATGGTGTCTAGTGGCCCTTCTCCCAACCTGTACTTCACTACTGTATAATCATGTGTGCCTGCCTTCCTTCCTTCCTTCCTTCCTTCCTTCCTTCCTTCCTTCCTTCCTTCCTTCCTTCCTTTCTTTTGAAACAAAATCTCATGCTTTGAAAGCTAGCCTCAGATTCACTAGGGAGCCAAGGATGACTTTGTACTCCTCATCGAATTGCAGGCATGGGCTACCATGCCTAGTTCATGCAGTGTTGGGGGTACTAGGCAAACACTCCAGCAACTGAGCCACATTCTAGCAAACTGTATAAATTCCATGGGCATCCCTCTGACCGTCTCTACCTCACAGACACAATCACAGGACATAAGGGTTGCTTTGACTTGACAGTTTCCGAGAGATCTCAGTCCATCTTAGCGGAGCAAGTGTGCTGGTGGGAGCCTGGGGCAGAGGCTCCGTCTGTGTCAGCAGCAGTGTGAGGTGGGGGCTTGTTAACAAAGGCAGCAGGCAGGAAGAAGAATATACTAGACTGGAACAAGAGGTAGCTTTAGCCTTCAAGCCTTGACCAGTCATGACCTCCTTCTGACAGGCAGGACCATAGCCTTAACATACCACCACAGCTGGGATGCAAGCTAATGTGCACCCCAAATGATTGACAAGGCCATTACTTGTGCTTCTTTCTTACCTACCTGTGTGGCTTCAATTCCCTGCAGCAATCCCTTAAACAGCCAGAGCCCTGTGAACTCTCCACTCTCACAGGCAATCATGGCTCCTGGAGATCTATCTCTTCAGCACTCTGTAGGGCAGGAGATTATGGGAGAGGCTGCAGTGACTGGACTAGGGGTTCTGGGAAGTAGCTACCCCGCAACAAGAGTAGGAGAACTTGAACTTCACACCGAAGCAGCACAGCAGATTGGTCTATGCTAACTGGGCAGAAGTCAGCCACAAGATAATCAGAACTCCGGTCTCTCTGGACGCTTCCATCTTGCTCACTTTTTCTGTTCCACCTGCCAGAGCTCCTTCCTTAACAGGCTCAGCCACCTCATGAGCGGGAGCTGGTGGGGGAGTGAGAGACGGAACACCCACAGCGGGATCCTGGGAGTAAGATAAGGCCACAGACAATTTGTAGTTTGTTCTTGAGCTTCCTACCACCGGGGCAAAGAGAGCGGCATACCACTTACAGGACTTGAAGGATCCCTGCAATCCCATTGTGACCTTGTTATTTTAGAAATAATCCCAATTACTTTTAGTAATACAGGCAAGGAAATGTTTATTTTGTGGATCTCCAACAGAAACTGCAGTTGAAGGATATAAAATTCTTGTCGTAGTCTTCTATTTGTAACCTTTAAGACATTGGCTGGACTGGGGGATGGCACAGTAGTAAATTGCTAGCTTACAGGGGAGGCAGGGGTATCCTGAGTTCATCCCCAGAGTCAGCTTTAAGAAGCTGGCCCTAGTTGTCCAGCACAAAACAGGCCCAGTGGCTTTTTTCTGCACTTTATTTTGATTTTTTTGGTCTTATTTACCTTTTAAAAATGTGTTTGTCTACTTTGATTTTGTCTTATGGGAGGGTTGTTGTTGTTTTCTTGAGGTTTTATGAAAGAAAAAGAGAAAGAGAAAGAGAAAGAGGGAGAGACCATGAAGTTGGGTGGGTAGGGAGGTGGGAAAGACCTGGAAGGGATTTGGGGATGGTAAAGAATATGAACAAAATATGTTATATGAAAACAATAATAAATGTATATAATAATAATAATAATAATAATAATAATAATAATAATAATAATAATAAAAAGCCGGTCCTGGTGAATATCCAGTTGTGATCTCAGAACTGAGAAAGTTAAAACAGGAGGAGTCCTGTAGCTCATTGGCCAATCAGCCTAGCCTGCTTGGTGAGTTCCAGCCAGTGAGAGACCCTGTCTCAAAAAATAAATCCTGAAGAAAACACCAGAAGATAATCATTGACCTCCACACACAAGATAGCATACACATGGATATATAACATGCACACACACACACACCACACGAGGACATACATATACAACACACATACATACAGACACACACATATACACACACATACAACACACGTAAGGACATATACACATACATACACAACACAGATACATACAGACACACACATGTACACAATACATACACACAGAACACACATAAGGACATATACACATACATGCACAACACAGACACATACAAACACACACACACACACACCACACATAAGGACATATACACATACATGTACAACACAGACATACACACACACAACACATATAAGGACATACACATACATACAGATACACATATACACACACATATACACATACACACAACACACATAAGGACATATACATACATACACAATACAAACACATACAGACACACACATATACACCCACACACGACATTTTAAAAATAAAATAAAAACAATTAGTTGCCTATGACAAGAGCTTTGGTAATATGATAATAAGGTAATAATCCATAGAATTTGGACTAGAAGGAATTGTCCTAAGTATTTGTTAACACTACTGCCTACATTTCTCAAAAAGCGTTCTGTGTGACATTTCTGAAATGAAGATACCAGGTCTCAGTGACTTATCCAGGCAATACAGCAGTGTCCTTTGTGTTCCCACTGCTGAGGACTGCTTCAGGAGCAATGGCCTATAGTAAACACAGTAGTTAATATCAAGTCCCTGTGACAGATGAGCACCTGACTTGATACTGGAAATTAAAGCATTATATGGACAGCTCTGTATAGGAATTTTAATCTAGCAACATAGCTGCTCTGATCACATCGAAAGACCTTCTAAGTAGGTATGGTCTGGCTAGAATGCAGACATGCCCTTAGTCTGGTTCTTTAACCCCTAACAATGAAGGTAAAGTTAGTTTGCAGATCGTGTTTGAAAGTAATGTCTAACTAATTGAGAGGCATGCAAAGTGACTAATCAGAGAAAGATTTGACAAACTAGGATATGTCCAACTCTCATGAGAAGAGAGAGGAAAGAGAGGCAACACAAGAGAGAGCATCATAGACAGAAGGTGGAGGGAAGCAGTTCTCCCAGCAGAGTTTTACAGAGATAGATTGAAGAGAGAACAAGCTAGAAACAGGTAAAAGCATAACACGCCAGAGAATAAGAAGGTGCCAGAATGTCAGAACAGCTTGTCAGAGTTAGTTTGAAGCCAGGCAGAGCAATTGAGTTAGAAGCTGAGAGAAGCCAGTTTGAATAAGTCAGCTTGGAGATGAGTTTGAACCAGAACAGCTGAGTTGAACCAGCCAGCCAGAGTTCAGAAAGAACTAGAGTAAGCTTATTCAGCAGTAAGCCTAGGTTAAATTTTACAGAGGTTAGGAGCTTCCAGGACTGGGCCCAGGTTAGCAGACTGAGACAACAATTACAAGACAATAAAAATTACACTTACACAACTTTAATTTTAAATTCTAATTTTGTGCTCTGCCCTAGTTTATTACAAGCTATATACTGTCAGTTACATATTATAAGCTATATTATAATATATGGTATGTTATCAGGACAAACTATTACCTTTAGTTCAATGGTTCCTTTGACAGTACATGAACTGCAGTTGTCCCTTGTTAAGGCTGTAAATGTGTCTGAAGCAAATAAAACAGGACATGTTTGGACATGTCTTTTCCTTATAGAGTGCCAACTCTCACCTAGAGCATGAAGGGTTTTCTTACTGTCCACAAATAAAATAAAATAATGGAAGCAGCTGTTGGTTCTAGAAAGTTCATCTTTTTAAATGTTTAAAGTTAAATCACACTGTTCTATAGAAAACAACTTCCCTTTTCCATCAAGAGAGCAGTGTTTCCACTCGATGCCTATTGGAGATACAAACTGAGAAACAATTGTGCTGCTTACCCACAGCTGTTTCCCTCTTCTGTGAAGCTGGACAGTGGTATTGGATGAATGCCCACAAAGCATCTTAAAGGCTCAGGAAGGATTATGCTAAAGGCTAAACTCTGAGGCAGATTTATGTGCCCCATACTGCACTTTCCTTAGTCTTAACATCTTTTAGCCTATCTGTGGAGGATGTCTGAGGGTAGCATTGCTGTTGGGAAATAGAATTAAGCAACTTAGTTGGATTCGTATTTAAGGAAAGGCTTACCTTCATTAAAAAAGAGTTGTCAGCAAGTGCATCCACCGAGCACCTGAGAAGCTGCTGCTGCAACAGGAGGTAGGACAGAGACTCGGGTGGTTCCCACGTGGGCGGTGCACAACCAACCCTTAGAGAGGATGTAAGTACACACATCTTACAGGTCTACCTCTTGACCAATTCAAACTAACTACGCTTAGCAAAATATTACACATAAAAAAAAATAAAGGGGCATTTTTATGATAGAAGGTGGTTATGTTTATAAGTTTCATTGGGTCTGTACTAGCGGCATGGCAACTCATAAGTAATGATTTAACTGAATTTGCCAACAGAGAAAGAGTCTATTCCATTCCTGCCAGATAAGATTTTGTTTGTTTGTTTGTTTGTTTTTTAAGTAAGATCAGTTCAAAACTGGTTTATAAGTTTACGCATCTTATTGCCTTCAAATAGAGCTTTTCTTCATATGTTTGCTACCCACTTTTGGTTTGTCAAGAGTATATTGTGTGTAATAACGAGATTCATTGTGAAATTCTCACATGTACTGTGACTGTATTCACCCCATCGGCCTCTCTCATTCTCTTCCCACTCCTGTGACCCCTTCTTCCCCAACAGGGCCTATGTACTTCTGTGTCTCATGTGTGTGAGACAGAGTGCTTGGGATGCTTGCAGGAACAGGAGTGGGGGTTGTCTCCAGGAGTGTGGGCAGTCTACCAGAGGCTACGTTGCTGAAGAAGATGTTCCCCACTATCACTGATTGCCTACAGATAAATTGGGAAAGGGGTTTTCTTCATTGTGATAGTGTTGTGCTATGTGTTCTAGGATAGTCTTGAACTCACGATCTTCCTGCCTCTATCCTAAAGTTAGAGATTTCAGGCAGGTGCCACCACACCCAGCTTTATATTATTTGAATGGCCTCCATTACTATAATTAGCTAAATTTTTAAAATTATGTTGTGTGAAGCATAAGCTATCAGGTTAGAAATTTTCAGAAAAAGATACTATGGAGCAATCAATGATAACTAAGAAAAAAATCTATGCTGATAATTCTTAATTTCTTAATTCCTTAACTAAAATATCCGATATTGATGCCCATCATGTGAGCACTTTTATAATTTCACATTAGTATGCATACAAACTTACACACAATGGACCTTGCTTCACAGCACCTAGATTATGTTGAATCCAAGCAGAACATATGTAATTTCTACTTATTTAGTGATGATAAAGATGTATCTTTTTTCATTATAATAATTATTGAATTTGACATTCCAAGTAGGAATAGTTGTTTCTAATGTCAAAGAGCTTTCTAGAGTGAGAAGAAGTAGAAGAGAAGGGGAGCGTGTATGCAACCATCTGTCTTCAGCAACACTTCCCAGGGCATGGGAGGTGAGAGGAATTCAGGGAAGTGCCAAAGCATATGCTTGGCAAAGGGGAGATTCACTTGAGAGCCATGCTGAGTGTTTTAGTATTAACTGCCTTTGTTTCTTTCTTTACTCTGTGTTAGGATTTACTGTTATTTAAGACCACATTTAAATCTAGTTATCTTTTAAAGTGGAGTGTTGGTGATATATTTCAAACCAGTGGGGATAAAGATTTCTAGGAGCTGGGGAGACAGCTCAGTCAGTAAAGAGACTCGTTTGTAGCCCCAGCACTGATGGCAGAGACATAAGGATCCCTGAAGCTCAATTCGTTATGTTTGCTTCAATAAAAGACCCTGCCTCAAAAAAAAAAATAAGAGAAGAGTAATCAAGAAAAACAGCACCCGATATCTGCATGCACATACACACACACACCACTCAACACACACTACACACATGCACACATGTACACACCCCCATCTGCACACACATCACACATTCAACATGCACTATACACACAGACACGTGTGTGCACACAAACACACACACACCACTAAACACACACTCAAATCCTAGATATGGGCAACTCAAACCTCAGAATTTAGTGAACAATTACAGTTCAGCCAATGGAAGATGAATACAATCAAATTGTGCCTGGCCACTGTGCACTGGGCACCATTCAGGAAAAATCTGCTGATTTAGCAAGGATTCAGTTCACAAAAGTGCTTGTCTTACCACTGCTGCCCTGATCAGTGGAGACAGAATTAGCACGAGCTAAGTCGTGTGTGCCTTGGGAGGGGTTTGTTGAGGGTAAGCGTCTGAAGGCAGAGATTAAGGCAGCTTCATCCTGCTAATGTGCTGGCCATCCAGGATTAGAGCTCTGGGTCAGGGAAATCCACCCAACTGCAGACCTCAGCACACAACCTCCTCTGCCTTGAGATTACCAGACGTGCTCTACACTGAGACGTCCCACCTGGTCTACGGCTTTACTCAAGAGCTTCAGCGATTGTAGCAGAGTTACCTGGCTCAGAGTCTGTCAACATACATGCAAAATAAAAGAGAATACACTGAAAATACAAAAGCTCATATTTAAAAGCTGAGCGGTTGATCATAGAGATTCGTACTTTCCAAAGTGGCAGTTTGGGGACAACATGGATTTGGACTTTTTAATGTCTATCTGGGGGATAAAGGAATCCTAGAAACTTTTCCTTGAAAATGTTCTGGCTATATTTATTTTACAGTATCATTTGATTTGAGGCAGTACCAGTATTTTGTGAGATATGATAATGGTGGTTATATGCCTTTACATTTTTGCCAAAAAGTCATAGGATACAAACCAAGAGTGAACCCTAACATGAACTATGGACTTTGTTGGCTCATTGATCATAACAAATACACATCTAGAACAGAATGTTGATGGTGTTTGAGTGTAAGGAGGAGAATGTATAGAACTCTATATTCACTCAATTTCTTGTGCACATAAAATTGCTCTAGCAAACCAAATCCACGTATATAATTAACAGCTTGAGGCATACACATGTTAAGAGGAATATCACGAGAGATGACAAGGCTTTTCTTTTTGTGTTATTGTTGTGTGCCTGATGGAGGGAGCACACAAGTGCTACAGTGCCCATGTGAAGGTCAGCAGGAAACCTTAGGAACACATTAGAAATGACCAATTAAAAAGAACTTTAAAAATAGGGAAACAAAGAGGGAGTGGGCCTAAGGGAGAGGGGAAGCTGGGGAGCTGGGAGGAGTGGGTGGAGGGGACTGTGGTCGGGATGTATTGTATGAGACAACAGTCTATTTTCAATGTAGAAAAACAAACAAGTGGCTAAAGCCAACGACGGGTTGCCCATGTATTTGAATTTCCCAGCTGATCAGATTCATATCTGAAAAGGAAATTAAAGAAGCCATAGCACCGTTAAGTACTATTACATTTTTTGTTTTCAGACCACCCAAATGAACTGATAGCTATTTTTTTAAAAATCGCACTAAATGACACATAAGAAAGGGGGGAAAGTGAAAAAGAAAAACAAATCTCTCCACAAAAATCAGAGAATTTCCTGTCTTTTTTTATTCTTACCATGGCGGGGATTGAACCCAGGGCCCACGGATGCTGGGGAAATCCCACTCCTTTCCTTTTTGTCTTAGATTTTTAAGATGACAATTGAGAATGAAAGAGAAGAGGAAAATGACCTGTTATCTAGGATTGTTTGATGTTTAAAATTGTTCCAAGGACACCAACATTTAATGAGAAACCATAAGGCAGACAACATCCCTTTAACCATGGTCCTCTCCAGTCCCTGGGTACTGAAGGTAACATACACAGACATGGGTTTTTATGCATGTGAACATAATTTGGTCCCTTGTTCTAATTAAACTATCATATGCAATCAGCCCACATCCACCCTAATTAGATATCATTTTAGCCGTTAAGAGGATTCTCTTCCCTCATTTTCTGTTTTAATCTTATCAACTATATAGGAATATTTCCCAAAGACTAAACATATGGAAGGGTTTGTATATTTCCACCTTTGGAAATAGTATGTAAATCAACTGTGAGAAAGGAGCTGGTGGCCCTGAAAGATTCCAGGCCTGCTTCTGTGTTCTTATTGCTGTGGGGCCGTGCGACATTACCCTGTGGGCTGTAACAAAATTCCAGGGGCACACTTATAAAATTAGTTCTTCTCTCTCTCCTTTTTTAAAGATTTATTTATTTACTTTATGTATGTGAGTACACTGTCACTGTCTTCAGAAGAGGGCATCAGATCCCATTACAGATGGTTGTGAACCATCATGTGGTTGCTGGGAATTGAACTCAGAACCTCTGGGAGAGCGGTCAGTGCTCTCAACCTCTGAGCCATCTCTCCAGCTCCCATAAAATGAGTTCTATAGAGAGTATGGAACTCTCTATTGTATAGAACTCTCTATAGTACAGGAGTATAGAACTCTTCCTCTTCCTCTGGAGGAAGTTTTGTATAATTGTATGTCTGAAAGCTTAGAGTAATAAATCTTTCCAGATGTTCTGAAAGTACCACGAGGTTATAATTATGTTTAAGAAAAATTGAAGTAATTCACAAAAGTGCAGGCGTGCAGACATGAATTCAATCCCCAGAACACACACAAAAACAAAACATGTATAATATGTATGATTGTGATCCCGGCTCCGGAACAGCAATGGCAGGAGGAGAATTCCTAGGCATCACTGGCTAGCCCAGGTCCCCAAAACACAAGGTAGACAGCTCTTGAGGAACAACATCCACGTGCTTTGCCTAAATAAGCACACACACACACACACACACACACACACACACACACACACAAAGGAAAATGTTTTCCAGTGGGTTATTTGTCAATATATCTGTCTGTTTCTTTTTAGAGTTCCTTCAGAGCCAAGAAATCTGATGACAAACCCAATGATGTCTGTGAACACTTTACTGACATCAGGACAGCAGAGGGTCCCAATGGTTCCCTCACCATTTGGGCCTTCAGTTGTGGACAGGTATTTCTCTCCAATCTAATAGTCCAATCAGAAGAGAGGCTAAGCCATCACTAGAGCTTGGGATGATGTTAGCATTGGGTTATCTCAGTGGATCGTGGTACCGTGACTCGTGGTACTCTGCTGGTCTTACCTCCAAGCGAAGGCACTGCTTCCCCTTGGATGCTTGTTTGACCTACTAGCTCATGAAGGAATTGCATTTACTCGGAATGTGACAGGCATTATCAAGTGCAAAAACTGCTAGATTAGTCTTTTAAGGCTACCCCCAATAAAACACAGAAGACAACATGGTTTAAATAACAGAAATTTCATGCTGAAGAGATGGCTCAGTGGTCAAAAGCACTGGCTGATCTTTCTAGAGGACCAGATTCAATTCTCTGTTTTTATACGACAGCTCACAATTGCCTGTAACTCTAGTCCCAGCAGATCCAACACCCTTTTCTGTCCTTCCTGATACAGCACACACATAGTGCACAAACATACTTTAGGTGAGACATCCATAAACATTTTTTTAAGTAAAGATAAAAATAAAAGATATGTAGGTCCTCAGTTCTGTAAAATATGGGTCCAAAATCATGGTGCTGCCCAGTTCGTTTCTGGTGAGTCCTACTTCCTGGCTTATAGATTCTATATCTTTACCGTGTACTCACATGGCCTGTCCTCTGTGTGCATATGCAATGTGTCCTACGTGTACATATGCAGGTGTCCACTGTGTGCATATGCAATATGTCCTCTGTGTGCATATGCATGGTGTCCTCTGTGTGCATATGCAATATGTCCTCTGTGTGAATATACATGGTGTCCTCTGTGTGCATATGCAGGTGTCCTCTGTGTGCATATGCAGGTGTCCTCTCTGTGCATATACAGGTGTCCATGTCCTCTGTGTGCATATACAGGTGTCCTCTGTGTGCATATGCAGGTGTCCTCTCTGTGCATCTGCAAGTGTTCTCTGAGTGCATATGCAGGGTGTCCTGCAGAGTCTGTTCTTCATCTTAAAAGAGAACAAATCCTATCAAATTTAGGTTCCGTCTTAACTAAATCTCTAACATCTGAATTCCTGGGCTGCTTGTCAAAAAATTCTTTCAATAGCAGTGAAATTATAAGTATTTTGGTTCACATTCTTGCAATATTCTAGCTCCCCTTCTTTAGAATATTTTGACATTCTTCAGAGAAAATAAAACACACTAATTGTCCTTGTTCGTGGAATTTAAACAACAAATCTTAACCCAGAAAGACTGTTGTAATTTGCAAAACAAACAACTTGCCCACTGAGGTGGCCAAGCATTTATCCTAGATGGCAAATGCCACCAAGGAATCATTAAATAAGGACAGGGGATCACTAAGTAAGACCAGAATGTGTGGTCAGAGCATAATGCCCGTTGTAAATATTCTGGCCGTGGCATTGACTTGAGTGGGTCTTTCCCAGAGATAGCCCTAAGCTATCTTGCTTGCTGGGGCCTCTCCTCCTAGTCTTTCTCACCATATTTCTCCATAACCAGTGAAGTTTCATTGTATTATTTCTTTTGCTCTTCAGTTTCAGTGGAGTCCCAAGTGATTATTAAAAAAAAAAAACCAGCACATGAGTGAATTAGTTACTTTTGTGTTGCTGTATATACTTTATGTACACAATACCTTAAGTGTATTGTGGCCAACCCCTTAATGGGGGCAGATTAGTGTCAGCCCACACTTCCAGAGGATCTGTCCAGGCAGGGAAGATGTGCTACAGCAGAATAATCAAGTCATCCTGGGCCTGGAAAGGCTGGATGCTGGCCTTTTGCTCACTTCTTCAATTTCATCAGATTCTCATGGGATCCCAGCCACATTTTCTGCCCTCAGTAACCCGTTGAAATGCCCTCATGAACATGTCAAGAGGCATGCCTCGATTTTCTAGATGATCTTAAATGCAGCTAACTTAACAGTGAACTTTGAGTATCACACTGAACAATAGAAACTTCCTAAAATCACAGCCATTTTCTACCTAAGTTTGTTTTTTCCTCCCCTAGAGATGTCTTGTCTTCCAGTATAGCTCCAACTGACCAGAGCCAGTTTTGTGTTCCTTCCCAATTTGGATCCTCTGGCCTCCCAAATGCAAATATGCCAAACCCGCTGTCTGGTCACTTCTACTCAGGTATGAACAATGAGCACCTGACCCAGGATGTGGAGCCCTGTGAATGGTGACTGTGTCACAGGGGCTGGAGAACTGGGTGGTAGTTAAGCCTGCGCAGTGTGCACACTCGCTTTTCTTGTTAAGCTTCTGGTACTACCAATGTGCAAGCAAGGGTGCATTGCTTAGCTCTTTCAGGATCCAGTTTAATCATGAGTGAGAGAAAACTCACAACCTGTGAAGAGCTGAGGGGTTTCAAAGAGACTTGATCTGAGAGATAACTTCTTGGGGCAGTTTATAACTGGGTATGAGGGAGTAGCCTAGCTCTGCAGTAGAGCACTTGATTAGCATCCATGAGGACCTGGATTCAATTCTCACTACCCCAAACCAAACCAAACCAATGAGTAACATGTGGTCTCATAAGCCAGGATGAGAATTTAACTTTTATTCTGAGTTCACTCTGGAGATGTTTATTACAGGATAATGGTCGCAACTTATAATAATGTGTTACATACTTACAAATTGCTGATGGACTTCAAATGTCTACACCATAAAGATAGAAGATGGTAGATGCGTTAATTATCTTGATTGAAACATTCTTCCAACGTAAACATGTGTGAAACACATTGCATTGTATCTTAGAAAAGAATATAATTAGGACAAGAAAGAACAGACTAAACAAGCTCAGGTTTTTAGGCTTGACAGGAAGCACCTTGATTTGCTGAGTTATCCTGGGGCACCCAGAAATATGATTTTAACAGGCCCTTGCCTTCCCCTTTCAAGAATAACAGGAAAATGGCACCAGTCATGAGACTGACAATTAAAAACAAAAAATGAGATGTTATCTGCTGTTGATCTAGTGGTATTTATCGGGTTCTCACCAAACTATCTAAGATTCTCAGCAGCAGCCACATGATGCCATTTCCCACGTTCCATTCCAGCCTAAGGGCTTCTGCAGATTCAGTTTTGAATTCAAGTGCATGCTTCTAACTTGTTTTGAGAATGAGATGGATCTCTCTCTCTCTCTCTCTCTCTCTCTCTCTCTCTCTCTCTCTCTCTCTCTCTCTCTCTCAAGGCTGGGGCATTTTACCACCTGAACCCATAAAGGCAGTGACCACAAGGAATGAGATGTTTGAAAGACATCACGCTGCCAGGTAATTTATTTAACATTATTGTTTGGTTTGTCTTCTATTCATTCATATGAGTTTGTTTTAAGTAAATTAAATAAATACATATAAATACAATAGATGTACATAATAGATATGATAAAGAACACATGCCATATGTACACACACACCAATAACTCAATCATTTACAGAAAGTTCTTCAAGTACATTATAGAATACATTACAAACATGTACACAAGCTTTTTAATAGTAAAAGGGAAGATTAAAAAGCAGACAGTGGGGTCTGGGGATCTAAAAGTTTAGTAAGAATGCTCACTGCACAATATGACTTGAGGTCAGATCCAGATACAAAGCTGGGTGTGGCCACACATGATTTAAACCCCAGGGATAGAAACAGGGATCAGCAACAGAAGGCTTGCTGGGACTTGCTGTCTAGCCAGTGTTGCCAAAAACGGGTGAGCCAAGGGTTGAGTAAAAGACTTGTCCTGGGAGAGTAGGCTAGAGAGAAATAGAGGGGACATCTATAGTCTCTGCATGCATGTGCACAGGTACACACCACACACATCACACATATGTAGCTCCCCATGCCCACACCACAAACAGTAGATAGATCTGCACCTTCAGTAGCTTTCCATTGACCCATAAGAAAAACTGCTGGCTGTGAATCATCTGAGATTTCCATTGGCATTCCTGTCTTCAATGGCTTCAGCTCTATGTGAAGACAGAAGTGAAGCCCACCAAGTCCACTTCAGAGTGCCTCACCCAAACCCGGAAGTCTCATATCATCCCAGCAACGGTCTTCAGCTTTAGTGGCCGGCAGCAAATAAAGTGCATCCACAAGAAACAAATTTTTACCTCAGAGAGAGGGAAGGCATGGCTTATGTCTTCCCACCAAAGAACTCTAAGGGTCCAGGTGGTAGCCAATAGGCAGAGTGAAGTGAGAAAGCAAGGCTCCCTTCCTCGCTGTCCATCTTCGTGTATTGACTTAGACCCACCAAGACAAGCACTAATTTAGCTTGAGTCCCGCTGACTATCATTGTGCCGAGAAATGAAGCACCTCTATGAAGTTCAGGGTTGGGCAGGAAACCACTCGGAGCTGCATCATCCCCACCCCTGCTAAAGTCACTCTGTGCACAACAGGAAACTGTCTGAGCACGGGTCTCAGACATGCGTTGTGATACACATCCCAATCCTCCACTTTCAGGTCCTCTTCCAAAGTCCACCTTCCAAACAGCGTAAGGATAGGAAAAGCTAAATAGGGGCTAGCTCAAGGAAGGCAAGGGCCTGTTGAATCGTGTTTCTGGGGGGGGGGGGGAGGGCCTTGCATGGCTCAGGAAATCAAAGTGTTTGCTGCTAAGCCTGACAACCTGAGTTTGATTCCTGGCACCCACAAAGTGGGAGGAGAGAACCAATGTCTTCACATTGTCCTCTGACATCCACAATGTACAATGGCATTCATGCTTCCACTCGTCCACACACTAGATAGATAGATAGATAGATAGATGCATGCATACGTACATAGATGGGTGACAGATAGATAGATAGATAGATGCATGCATACATACATAGATGGATGACAGATAGATAGATAGATAGATACATGCATGCATACATACATATATACATACATACATACATAGATGGATGATAGATAGATAGATAGATAGATACATGCATGCATACATACATACATACATACATAGATGGATGACAGATAGATAGATAGATAGATGCATGCATATATACGTACATACATACATAGATGGATGACAGATAGATAGATAGATAGATAGATGCATGCATATATACGTACATACATACATAGATGGATGACAGATAGATAGATAGATACATGCATACATATGTACATACATACATAGATGGATGACAGATAGATAGATAGATACATGCATACATACATAGATGGATGACAGATAGATACATACATACATACATACATAGATGGATGACAGATAGATAGATAGATACATACATACATATATACATAGATGGATGACAGATAGATACATACATACATATGTGCATATATACATACATACGTACATATATACATACATACATAGACGGATGACAGATAGATACATACATACATACATAAATATATACATAGATGGATGGATGATAGAAAACTGTAAAAAATAGATTTCTAATGATTGTCTAATGATAGCATAAACTATATTATGTTGTTTTCAGGGCAGAAATGGAAATGTATTCTCTTTACCAGCAACGTAGAATGGAAAGAGTTAATCCCAAAGGACTCTCTGGCTTGGGGATACCACTCTTCTATGGGTCAAATTGCCTGGGTGGCCCTGCAGGTTTCCAGGGCAGGAGCACACTGCCGGCCAGTGATGTGCATTTGCACAGGAGCACCTTCAGACACCTCCAGGGAAATCCTATTCTGCTAGCAACTAGACCACACTTTACAGAGTGCTGGGGCCAGAAATACCGACTCAGGAGAGGTACAGTTTACCAGAAGCCTCTAGAGAGTGGCACTGAGAGTTTCAAAAGTCAAGCAGAAGAAAAAAACTCAGGCCAGATGCCCGCAGCTCCCTATGAAGAGGAAGAGTCTATCAAAGATCCAGAAATTGAGGTAGACAACCAGCAGAAGCCAAGGGTCACTGACGGAAAGCCAACGACGGTTCTCAGCAACCCCCACGGAGAGCTCCAGTCACACCACAGGAAACCCTCTTCCCTGGAGGCAAACGCTTGGGATGATGGGAAGGGAAAGCCCTCTGAGCAGGCCTATGAGGGCTGTGATGGGAAGAATGGGGTTTGTGGGTCAGTCTCCATCCCTCCTCTGCCAGGTAGGTGTCTGGGATTGTGGGCGGGTCCTCAGTAGCTCCGGAGTGGCAGCTTCTTCCGCCAGTGGAGGGAAGGGATTGTCAAGCTTGTTCTGGTCTCCACTCCCATTTTCAGGCCCTCTGTTTACCTTCTCATCTCCGTCCTTTAAAACGTATATTCTTGTTATATGTATATGGGTATTTTGCCTGCACAGGTGTGTGGGCATTAGGTGCTTACAGCGCTCGCAGAGACCAGAAAAGAGCATTGGATCATTTGAAAATGGAGTTACAGGTGGTTGTGAGCCGCCATGTCGGGGCTGGGATTCAAACCCAGGTCCTCTGGAAGATGCAGCCGGTGCTCTTAACTGCTGGACGATTTCTCCTGTCCCCTCCATTTTCTTAATCTCATTTTAAGTGACTCCTTAGGGTCTCGTTATTATATTGTGTTTCATAAAAATCATATTAGAAACACTAGTCCTTCGATACTGCTATGTAAAAACCACTCAACAAAGGTTGAAAGAGTAAGTATAAGAAAGTATGGAGATTTTTAATTAAAATTTTAATTGAATTAACCGTGATTTCTTTAGCACAAAGGCCTTTTATTTTTAAGGTATGAATTCTATTTCCCCTGCTTCCAAATGTAGAAAAACCAACAAAAGCTTTCAGTTTTGTAAGTATTATTGTACGTCTGAGAAAATCCCTTGGAACTTATTTAGAAAAAAAAAGAAATTAAAACACAGAGATGTGATATGTCCCTGGTTGTTGTAGCTTCCTCTCTGATACTGTGATAGAACAGTTTGACCAGCGTAGTGTAAGAGAATTGTGGCTAGGCAGTGGCTGGTGCACACCTTTAATCCTAGCACTTGGGAGGCAGACGCAGGCGGCTTTCTGAGTTCGAGGCCAGCCTGGTCTACAGAGTGAGTTTCAGGACAGCCAGGGCTACACAGAGAAATCCTGTCTCAAAAAA
>JADRCD010217280.1:24585-46261 GCA_019843815.1 Montemys delectorum
AGAGAGAGAGAGAGAGAGGAGTGTATTCAGGTTGCAGTTCTAGAGGAGCGCAAGGCAGGAACTTGAAGTCATGCCTGCTTGCTATGCCACTCGGCATTACCTCCAAGGAGCAGATTCACATCACAGCCAAAGGATACTGTTTACCATCTGTCAGGAAGGTTTAAAATAACTAGCTTTCTTATATGGTTCAAGGCCATCTACCTAGGAGATGGTAGTGCCTACAATGGGCTCGGCCCTCCCACTTAAACTGACAATCAAGACATCCCCCTACCCCCACCCCCATCTCACCCACCCCTGACAGACCTACCAACGAGGGAATCTGATTTAGGCAATGCTCCATTGAATTTCCCTTCTTAGATACTTCTAGGTTGTGTCAACTTGACAGTTAAACTAGGGCACTGAGGTAGCCGCCACAACACCCGCTTCACCATGAGTTTCTCAGCTCACGCTCAGATCATGATGGTCTCAGGGGACCACATGGCATGATAATGTTACGTTAATATGGAGGCTGAAGCTCACAGAGCCTTGCCACCAGCACCTCAGAGATCACAGAGCAAATCTGGAACCTCTCTGTTCACCTATAGTCACATCACCCAAGAGACTTTAAGAGAGACTTTAAATGAACTACCCATCAGTGAGTCTGACTATCTTCAGGGAGTTCAAAACTTGGCCTATGTAAATGGTGCAGCCTGTGCTGACAGACGTTAGTGGGTCCCCATAACTAAACGCACACCTGAGTTCCGAGCCTCTTCCAAATGGAAACTTTATACCACATGGTCATTCTCTTTTCGTGTTAAAGGAACGCATGAGCTGGTCGCGCTTAGGGAGAACTGTCCATTGTCTGACATTCAGAAGTGGACTGTGGACGATGTGTGTAACTTCATCAGAAGCCTTCCCGGCTGTTCAGACTATGCCCAGGTAACTTTATATGTTTGCAAATCTATGAAAGTTTAGTTAATTTAATGTGTAAAATGAGCTTTGTCAAACTTGCATTTTGCCCCTGGGAAGGATTCCATTGTATGGTACTCTTACTGGAGAAGTGTCTATGACTGGTAGACACAGGTGTCAGAGAAGGCTGGGAAAGCTGTTATTTAGTTTTATTTTCTGTCCTGCCTAAACTTATCAGAAAGGTGACTCAGAGGCTAAATATCCAGAAAGAATGAGAAATATTTATCTCAGTACTTAAATAACAGAAATATGTGCTTTGTCCTGAGAAAGAACAAAGAGGCTTAGACACAGCTAAGTCAGTAAATTGTCATGCAAGCATGAGGACTTGAATTAAATTACCAGAACTCACACACACACACACACACACACACACACACACACAGAGAGAGAGAGAGAGAGAGAGAGACAGAGACAGAGAGACAGAGAGGGAGAGATGGGGGAGTGGGGGGAAATGGCCGCTCAGTGTATAAAAAGCTTACTGTAAATATATAAAGGCCAGAGTGATGATCTCCAGGACACATAAAACCAGATGCAGTAGTGTGCAACAGTATCTAATAATCTAGTGTGCCTAAGGACAAATAAGAGACTCCCTGCTCCAGAATGTCTTGAGCTAGCTACCCTGGCATATACATCATCAAACAAGAAGGTCCTTTCTCAAGTAAGGTAGAAGTCAAGGACATACACCTGAGGTTGTCCTCTGACCTCTACACATGCATTGCATGGTATACATATCACATTCACACGCATGAATATGTATGCACACACACACACATACATACATGCACGCATACATGCAAAGCTAGGCATTCTGGTGCCTGCTTCTAATCTCAGCCCTGGTGAAACAATGAATTCTTGGGGCTTGCTAGCCAGCCAGACCAGTCTATTTGGCAAGTTATAGGCAAGTCAGAGAAGACCCTGTCTCAAAAAAAGCAATATGGAAGGTCTCTGAGGAACTGCATTCCGGGTTATCTTCAGGCCTTTGTGTGCACACACAAACACGTACATACATACATACATACATACATACATACATACACACACACACAGACACACACACAGACACACACACAGACACACACACAGACACACACACACACACACAGACACACACACACACACACACACACACACAGAAACAAGGAACCGGGAATGATGGCATACAGCTGCAATCTCAGCCCTTGAGAGGTTGAGGCAAGAAAATTGGGAATTTGTGGGTATCCTTAGCCATATAGTGAGGCCTTGCCTCAACAAACAAACAAAAAGGACACAGCTTCTCTGACAACAGTATCGCATGTGTCTTAAGATACCGTTGTATTCCATATTGCTTTTTTGAGACAGGGTCTTCTCTGACTTGCAGGTAAAACAATCATCTCTAAAAACATCTGAAGTTTCTAAAAATTCAGGCGCATGTGTATCATAGACAAGGCACAATCTGCGCCAATAAGAAGGATGCCTCGGGCCTACGAGGCACAAAGTGCTGTGCTCAGTCCCCAGTGTTATGGTAATGTAAACACTTAGCACAAGCCTCTGACCCCACTGGAGTCCAGACGTCAGGGTCATCCTTGACTACTTAGCCAGTTTTGAGGTCATACTGAGCTATATGAGGCTCTGTCTCAAAAAAAAACAAAACAAAAATAAAAATAAAAACCAAGAGCCTTCAGTGCTTAAGTCCACAAGGACTAGTCAACATTGCCAGCTGTGGCCAGAAATTTAACAAATACAAGAACCTAGGACTAAAAGATGACTGGAAGATGTGTTTGGTTCAGCACAGGCACCTACCGAACTGAGGAGGCAGGATCAGGAGAATGATGGGGAGCAGAGCCCAGAGCTCTTGAGAAGGAAAAATAACAGGAAGTGACAGATCAATGGGCACAAGAGCATCCCACTCCATTACATCAATGGGCACAAAAGCATCCCACTCCACTTAATCAATGGGCACAAAAGCATCCCACTTCACTTGATCAATGGGGCTATGAAGGGAAAGAGAGAAGAGGGCAGGTATGGGGATGTGATATCATTCCCATTCGCATTTCTCAACGGTAGTGACCCACTTAAATGTTAATGGAACAACAAAAAAGGCAAAGTTGGAAACTAAAGAAGGGTTCCCACTGTGAACCCCTACCATAGGACGGATGAGGAGCCAAACATGCAGAGATCAAGCCCTCTTCTATTAATCAGGGCAGAGGGACAAAGGGCCCAATTTTAGGCCCATTGTTCATACTTACAGGGGACTGTACCTACTGTTTTCTTTTCCTTTCTTTCTAAATTAGAAGGTTGTTTGAAATGAACGAGAATCCTGTAAGGTCTAAAGTCTGAAGAGGGTAGAGAAGGCTTGAAGAGAGTGCTCAGAGATGAGCACGGAAGGCTTGTGAGGCAGTTTGCAGTTGGACATTATGCGGTTATACCACTGCAGACAGGCACCATTTCTTCATATCCACTGCTTTACCTGTCTGAAAACTCTAGCCATAAGCAGCCTTCGTAGCCTAGAAGAAAGGCATCATGGCATTGGATAGCATCAGTGCAGGTCCTGCTGGAAAGGCCTAATGGGCAACTCTTACCCATGCCTTCCTGGCCCTTCTCACCATGCACTTAACCCAGAAGCCAGAAAGCATTGCGTCTGCCTGTGTGAGGGATGCCGAGGTCTGGGATGGTCCTCCCCACCATCCCGTTACTCCAGCATTTTCCCATTCACTGATTTACCCAGCATGTACACTCACCATGCCCCTCAGGGCTACAGAGTCAATAAGACCTACTGCCCTCAGATAATTACTCCAGGTTGAAGTGAGTCCAATAAACAGAACTAGGGAGCATTCCAAATATTACTAAGAACAACACAGCACTAGAACCCAGATAAACTATCGAAGAAAGAAAGGTTTATATAGCTCTGTGTCACCTTCAAGTGGTCTTTTATGTGCAAATAGCCCACCACCAAAGCATCTGCATATAAAAAATGAAGACTTTGCTACAAGACTCAGAAGCCAAGCTAAAGTTTTTTGTGTTTCTTCAGGTCTTTAAGGACCACGAGATTGATGGAGAAACACTGCCCCTTCTCACGGAACAGCATCTTCGAGGCACCATGGGACTCAAGCTGGGGCCAGCACTGAAAATTCAGTCTCAGGTACGGTGACTGCACACAATTTAGTATATAGCAATGATGAAAAGCCCAAGGGAAATGAGTTATGTTATGATGTTATAATATTAATATGTAATAGTAATATATAGAATACTTATTTGGTCCACTTTTAGCCTTCCTCCCTCTGTAATTGGGGTCCTGATAAAAGAAAGGACACCAAGAAACACTTGGTAAGGGTTTTATGTACAGTTCCCCATGGGGCAGGGAGGCAATAGTGGCTGTGTGCTGGCAAGTGGTTAGCAACTCTATCTCTTTATAAAGGGGAACAGAGCCTGCTTTGTGACATTAATGGCGTCAATGACTCCCACTGTAACTGACACATTCCTAAATGTCACTGGATACAGAATTGGGAAGAGACACATAGCAATGCCTCATTTCTGGGGTGTAAACCATATATATAACAGGCATATTGTATCCCTGGTGTAAATATCCCTAAGCACATAGATAAATAATTCAGGTTTAAAGCAAGAATTAGTGAGCTCCAAATATGTATTACTTACACTTGCAATATGATTTACTTAATTTTAGGTTTATTTAAGTTTTAATGATAGTTTATTTTAAGAACTAGCTTGTAAATTTCCAAACAAACAAAAACAACAAGAGGTCATAATAACAAAAACAACAAGAGGTCATAATTGTCTTTTGAGAGCTGTCGAGGCCAGCTCCAGTACCGTCAACTGTTTCTGGATGGCTTCATTACTGGATTATAGCCTCTGGTTCTTCTCCTTGCTTCTCTTCCTAAACCAGAGTTACTCACATAACGGTGACTGCAACCATTAGCCAGAAATATGTATATAAGGACTAGAACTTCAGAATATCCTTTTATGGCTAAAGGTCAGTAAAGTGACCAAGTTATAGCTTGGTCAGTAAAGTGTCGCCATACTAGCCTAAGAAACTGCGTTCAGATCCTCAGCAATCATGGGAAAACACAAAACTTAGACATGGGGATGGTACCTATAATCCCAGCACTGCAAAGGCAAAGAGATACAATATGCCTGCAACTCACTGCCTACCTGTTCTCACCAAATCAGAGCAGCTTCAGTAAGAGGCTTTTACTTAAAAACAAACAAATAAAAAAACAAAAGGTGAAAAGCAATGGGGAAGACTCTGTGTGTGTATGTATGTGTGTGTGTGTGTGTGTGTGTGTGTGTGTGTGTATGTGTGTGTTTGTGTGTATGAGTGCCTCTGGCCTCCACATGTTCCCCATCACACACTTAAACACATACACACAAACACACAACTTTAAAAAGAGAATATCCTAGCATTATAATTTGTATTTCTTTAAGAATATTAGGATATAGAAATTCTTTAATCTTAATTGTATGTGGATAGGTGTTATTTCTGCACATATGTCTATGTACCATGTGTGTGTCTGGTGCCCACAGGAACTAGGAGACAGCATCAGATCTCCCAGAACTGGAGTTACAGACACTTGTGAGTTGCTTGTGTGGGTGTTGGGAATCAGTTTCAGGTCCTCTAGAAGGGCAATAAGTACTCTAAGCCATTGAGCCATCTCTTCAGCCAGGAAATTATTCAGCATGGTAGCACCCACCTGTAATCCCGGGATTTAGGATACTGAGACAAAAAGACAGTGAGTTCAAGGCCAGCCTCAAATAGACAAGAAAGAGGATGCTTCTACTGCAAATGCCTCAACACTTTAATGGCTGCACCAGAGTTCTGTTGCAGGGTTTTTTTTGTTTTTTTTTTTTTAAAAAACATTTTGTTTTAGAATAATTTTAGAAGTAGTAGCATTGCAAAAATACTACAGAAAGTTTACCTTGCTCTTTCCAGTGTTAACATAACATCTTATGTAACAGGATACATTGTCGAAACTAAGTACTAACATTGATACAATAGGGAACTATTTTTAAGTGATTTCTTTTTCTTTGGTGAGGATACTATGTGTCTTGGCATACTTACAATGACAGTTCCCTGGTCAGTTCTGTTTGGCTTTGATTTGCTGTTGCTTGTTTCTGGGTTCCCATGGGAGAGTTTGTCCTCCCCCGAAAGCCAGTGGAGCTGTTTAGGTTCCAAGTGCCATCTGCCAGCAAGACCAGATGGCTGGTGAAGACCCAGTTAGTGGTAGCTGTCAATCAAAGAAGACAGGCACGAAGTCCTTGTCACTGGGAACCATAATAGCTGTGTTGGAAGGCTCCAGTTACCACTTGGGAGTTCAGAGGGCAAACAAGCAAGAGATTGCCATTGAATAAGATAAGAAGGTTTGGGTATCTAAGATGGAAACCGAGGACAATCCCCATGACAGTGGACATGATCAAGAGTAAAGAACCACTCTCATGTGGTTCTAGGACAGAAGCCTAGAGGGTGGATCTCAGTTAGGCCTGCAAGACAAAGAGTGGGATTTGGAAATGGAGAGAGAGAGGAGGGAGAGAGAGGCAGAGCACAGGTGCTTTGGATTTTAAATCATGCAGATGTAGCCTGGTTTCCATCTAGGGCTAAGATTAGTGAGGCACGGGTAAAAGGACACCCACTGGAGAAGCTCAATGGTTAATGTCAAGGTACCAATACCCAGAGCAGCCTCATTTGTGGTTCACTGCTGACCACATATGTGCTAGAGTTGTTTGAAGAATTGTTGCCTGGTGCAGAAGGAAATCTGGTTGGCCTTTGGTGGTGGTGGTTTCATAGAATGAAAAGGTGAGGGAAAATGGAATTGACACAGGACAGATTAACCACAGCAGGACCAGGGGAGAAGTGGAACTATGGAGCCAGCAGATACCCAGTTTTACAGCTGCAAACATCACATGACTCAAAGACAGACAGATGGCCTACCATGTACTAGAAGTATGGCCTCCTATATCTATATAGATGTTCCATGCCTGAAATTACCTCAGCTCCTTGACTCCCGTGGTTAATGCAGGGTTATCAAAAGAATTCACAGACTTAATCACTATAATTATTTTGTCCTCAAAGGTATCTCAGCATGTGGGAAATATGTTCTGTAAAGGATTTCCTCCACTTCCCACCCATGCAAGGCAAGCATTCGATCAGCCAGCAGACACATCCCCTCTTTTGGACATTAGTTCCTGGAGGGATGGTTTGAGCATTCCTGGTTCCCAGGATATAATGAGTCCTAAAAGAACTGAGCAAGACGTTATGAGAAACTAAAAATACTCAAAGACACAGAAGTTCCAGATGTCATCAGCAGGGTATGAGACCTTCCTGGGACCAGATGGTGGACGAAGACATCGAGACCATGCTCACAGAATTGTCATGGAAGGAGGATCTCACCCAACAGGCTTCCTGCTAAGCTGAAGCAAACCAAGCACCAAGGTTTTGAAGAATTGCCGTTAGGAGAAAATAGGAATGGGGCCAGGCAGTGGTGGCGCACGCCTTTAATCCCAGCACTTGGGAGGCAGACGCAGGCGGATTTCTGAGTTCAAGGCCAGCCTGGTCTACAGAGTGAGTTCCAGGACAGCCAGGGCTATATAGAGAAACCCTGTCTCGAAAAACCAAGAGAGAGAGAGAGAGAGAGAGAGAGAGAGAGAGAGAGAGAGAGAGAGAGAATAGGAATGCGGAGGGGAATGGAGGGGAATTTACAAACTTCTTGCAAGCTACAATCTCCAATGCTTCTGTGAGGAAAATTCTGCAGAAATTGAGAGCAGAAACTGAATAGGAACTCCTTCTCCTCACTCCTTCCATCGCCCAACCCTGATGGAGCTGCAGATGGGAGGAGGCGGGGCAAAGCTGAGCACAGACAGCGCCATATCTCCTGGCCACAGAGTGTAGCCTGGAGTGGGCCCTACAAGGGTGAAGTTAGGATTTACAGGAGGGGAAGAGATAAGTTATCTGTGTGTAACAGGTTGGAACTAGTGAGAGGAAAGTGATGATTAAGGTGGCTGTGTAGGCTCCATGTGGAGTCCTAGTCACCCAACTTAATATTTGACAGAATGACTCTAAAGGGATTCACACACACACACACACACACACACTCACACTGGCAACAGTTTGATCAGAGAGGGGACTTGGCTGACAAGCATAGGAGGAAGTCTTATTTTGAACGGTCTGAGTTGTAAACCTTGAGAATGAGTCTCACATGGCACTCTCAATTCAAGTAAACAAACCTAACAGAAAGCCTTTAAGATAGCCCACAGTCCCTTTGTGTGCTTTCCTTTGTATAGCCTTCCCCTTAGAGCAGGCTGGACCAAAGAAACTGCCTTCCTAATGAACCACACCCTTACAGCCTGCCAGGGATCCCTCCTGTGGCTTCTGTCCCACTTCTTTGTCAATTTCCCTCCCCAAGAGGCCCTGACTAAGAACACTACGTGAGTAACCTTGACAGTGGACTCCAAGGAGCCTGCCAACAGCCGCCTGCCTTTCAGGTATGTGCAAGGGCCGTTAGTCTTGGTCCACAGCCTAATGCCAGCTCACAAGACCTTAGTCCAGGCTCACTGCCAAGCCTCTCCTCCATCCCTGACCACAGAACTGTTGTCACAAGCTTGCTGTTTTCAGTCACTGCATTTCAGGGTCCTTTAACAGACATGGAGAATTGAAACACATAGATTTAACTTACTGGTGCAGAGAACACAGTACTGACTCCGCTTTCGGTCTGGAAGATGGATGTCCGAAGTTCTATCCCCAGAGTTCTCATTTAGTTTTGTTTTGCTAATTTTTGGTTTTCCTTTCCTCCGTGACAGGGGTTTTTGTCTTACATAAAACATATCTATGCCACTTATGTGTTCATCCAGGCATTGGTGTGGGTTTAGACTTCGAAACTGGAAAGAGCAAACAGAGATATGGAAGAATTCAGTTGAGGACCATGGCCATGTATGGTGTGAGTGGAAAGGAGGATCCTGGGTGTGGGAGGGGCATTGGAGGGGCTCAGGGATGGACAAAGGGGTAGGGGAGAATCAACAAAACAGCTCTGCTTGAAAATCTCATCATCAAACCTAACACTTCACCTGTTAACTTTTAAATTAATTTTTAAAAGCCTGTCAGGCCATCAAATATACTTGCAAATTTCTAGCTTAAGTTCTTTACTGCTTTGCTGAGGCTCAGTCAGAAAGCAGAAAATCCCCACAACTTCCAAATTTTTATTAATTTTTCCTAAGATGGCAATAAGCTGGTGGATAACATGTGTTGGGGTTTCGATTAAAAGTAACTGGCAAAATACCTCAGTCTCTTCTCTCTTTTTGACTTATCTAGTCTTCTGTGTATAGAGCTATCTGAACAGATGACCTACTGCACCCAGGTTTCAGAAGTTCTACGAAAAGCCCACTGTGGGTTAGCAGATGCTGTGGTGAGAGGTGAAACCTGACGTTTACCTGATATTCTTGTGTGGTAAAGGGACCAGCCCCTACAACCCACATCATAATCTCTCCTTCCTGCTAAGGAATCTGGTGAGCCAGCGACTGACTGATTTGAGCAGATGTGTGTCAGTGCTGCTCAGAGGGAGACGCTTTGATATGCCAGCCATAGACTATCACCCCAGAAAGCACTGTGCTTAATTTTAGATCAGGCATTTTAAAAAAGGAATCAGAAGATGGTAACGGAAGTTCTCCTGGCTCTGGGGACTCTTTACCAAAAGAAGAGCTTGAAATAATTTGCCCACAAAACTCTGTGCTCTGTAGTTAGAGACTATTGGGGTACTTTTTTTTTAAATATATATTTTTTAATAATAGGTTCATGTATTTAATTTTACGTACCTGAGTGTTTGGTCTGGATGTACATATGTGCATGCCTGGTGACCACAGAGGTCAGAAGATGGCATCAGATCCCCTGCAATTCTGGCAACCAATTTCCTGTCCTCTACAAAAGCAATGAGCACTCCTAAGTCCATGCGCCACCTCTGCAGCCCCTACTGGGATCTAGTTATCTAAAGGGACACTTCAGTGACTGGGGTGATATTGAAGGGTGGAGATTTCACTTATGTTATTGTCTTAATTGCTGGTCTATTGCTACAAAGGCAACAAGACTAAGGTAACTCTTAAAAAGCATGTATTAGTCAGGGTTTCTATTCGTGCACAAACATCATGAGCAAGAAGCAAGTTGGGGAGGAAAGGGTTTATTCAACTTACTTCCACATTGCTGTTGATCACCAGAGGAAGTCAGGACTGGAACTCAAGCAGGTCAGAAAGCAGGAGCTGATGCAGAGGCCATGGAGAGATGTTCCTTACTGGCTTGCTTCCCCTGGCTTGCTCAGTCTGCTCTCTTATAGAACCCAAGACTTCCAGTTCAGGGATGGCACCACCCACAAGGAGCCCTACCCCCTTGATCACTAATTGAGAAAATGCCCCACAGCTGGATCTCATGGAGGCACTTCCCCAACTGAAACTCCTTTCTCTATGATAATTCCAGCCTGTGTCAAGTTGACACACAAAACCAGCCAGTACAATTGACTCCTTGTCAATTTGACACACAAACACTTCACTCTTAAGCCTCAACCTTTACTTTCTTATTCGTCTCCAAGATCTAAAGTCCCACTGTCTTTACATATTAAAAGTTCAATTTAAAATGTCCAATATCTTTTAAAATTCAAGGTCTCTTAACTGTGGGCTCCACTAAAATACTTTCTTCCTTCGAGAGGGAAAAATATCAGGGCACAGTCATAATCAAAAGCAAAACCAATGTCTGGGATCCAACTCACAATCTTCTGGGCTCCTCTAAGGGCTGTGGTTACTTCTCCAGCTCTGCCCTTTGTAGCACACATCTTGTCTACTGGGCTCCAGATGCCTGTACTCCACTGCTGCTGCTGTCCTTGGTGGTCATTGCATGGTACTGGCATTCCCAAAACACTGCTGTAACTAGGCTTTACCAATAGCCTCTCATAGACTGTCTTCACGATGCCAAGACTCAACTCCTTTGCATGACACCTTCAGTCCTGGGCCATCAATTGCAAACTGAGGCTGCACCTTCACCAATGGCCTTCCATGGCCTCTCACTGTGCCGAGCCTCAGCTGCTCTTCATGACCCCTTCATGCTGTCAAAACCTGGGTGACTCTTACACATTACTAAGTCCTGCTGCAGCACAAGGTACAACCTTGGCTATCTCTGGAACATACCTCTTTGTGCTCTCAGAAAACACTTCCCAGAAGATATCACCTCAATGATGCTGGTCTCTTCTTAATCACCGCTAATTTCTTAGCTCCAGCTAACCAGCATCAATAGTCCCAATAATGCAAAGTTTTCACTTTGGTAGTTCTGATATCTTGTTAATCACAGCTGATACTTCAGCCCCAGCTAACCAGAACCACAGAATCTTCACAATCAAAACAACATGGCCCTGATAAGAGTCTTTAATCTTCCCTCTGAAATTCCACAAGCCAGGCCTCCATCTTCTGCACTGTTCTCAACATGATCTTCCAAGCTCCTACAGAACACCCCACAGAGTTCTTAACAATCAGTGGCTCTTCTAGCTCAACGTTCCAAAGTCCTTCCACAGTCCTCCCCAAAACATGGTCAGGTTGTCACAGGAATACCCCACTATGCTGGTACCAATTTGTCTTAGTCAGGGTTTCTATTCCTGCACAAACATCATAACCATGAACCAAGTTGAGGAAGAAAGGGTTTATTCAGCTTACTTCCACATTGCTGTTGATCACCAGAGGAAGTCAGGACTGGAACTCAAGCAGGTCAGGAAGCAGTAGCTGATACAGAGGCCATGGAGAGATGTTCCTTACTGGCTTGCTTCCCCTGGCTTGCTCAGCCTGCTCTCTTATAAAACCCAAGACTTCCAGTTCAGGGATGGCACTACCCACAAAGGGCCCTACCCTCTTGATCACTAATTGAGAAAATGCTCCACAGCTGGATCTCGTGGAGGCACTTCCCCAATTGAAACTCCCTTCTCTGTGATAACTCCATCCTTTGTCAAGTTGACACATAAAACCAGCCAGTACAAAGCATTTGTTTGGGGGCTGGCTTACAATACCAGAGGTTTAGTATGTTGTCTTTATAGTAGGAAGTGGGGCAGCAGGCATAGCAGGCATGGTGCTAGAGAAGTGGTTGAAAGTTCTACAACTGGATTCACAGGCAGCAGGAAAAGAGGCAAGAGGCCTGGTTTAATCTTTTGAAACCTCCTAGCCCTTTGGTAGTAACACACTTCCTCTGACAAGGCCTCATCTCCTAATCGTTTTTTAATGTTGTTACTCTCTGAAGACAAAGCATTTAAGTACACAAGCCTATGGGTCATTCTTATTTAAACCACCACAATTGTCACTCAGATTTTTTTAATTTAAATATTGTATGACATTTCTGTCTGTTTGTCTTGTCTGTTTGCCCATAAAGGTGTGTGAGTGAACTTGCAACTCAATTCAGAGGGCAACTTGCAAGAGTCAATTGTCTTCCTTCAGCCACGTGATCTTGGGGATCAAGCTCAAGTCAGTCAGGTGGCCAGTGTCTTTACCTGCCGAGCCATCTCACTGGTCCTAGGAAAAAGTTTTAACTCCTTAAATGCTCCATTAGCCTTGATCAAACTCTACGCTGTATAAGCAAATAGCCAATGATAAATTGCAACTATAGAAAACCTCCTTTGTTCGAAAACCAACCACTAGGAGAATTATTTGATAAACAGGATTTTATTTTTTATGAGATATTTTTGCTCAGAGGAGTCAAGTAACACCTTTTAAAAGCACAAAAGCTAAATAAATAGATAGATAGGGTCTTTCCATGTAGGCCAGGCTGGTTCCAAACTTGCAGTCCCTCTCCATTTGTTATGGAGTTCTCTTGAGTTCTGGGATCACAGGTTCGTGCTGTCACTCCCAGCTATCCTTTCTCAATCGCTGTTTCGTCACACATGTAAGAAAGTTTTGTTTAAAGAATTGTGGTCATTCACTGTCTTGTCCAGTCTCCTCTCTGAAAGAAGAATCCCTCTCTACACAAGTCAACACAAAGTCAAAGATCTTTGATGTGTCTGCTAATAGCCAGAAGATGTCATTGTGTAGCTGTGTGAAGCTAATCACACCAGTAAAGGAGAGGATTCATATGAACATCAATGGGTCTCGTTTTTTAATGTGCTTATAGGCTGTGCATACATACACTTTTAAGAAATTACTTTCTACTTAGAATCTTTGGCTTGTCCTCAAGAGGTTTTTATTTTGATAGTTTCAATTTTTTAAGTGTACTAAACTGATGGTTAAATTTAATTAATGATCATTTTACTCCCAGCATTAAGAAGATACTCTCATTAAACATAACAAAGCAAGAGCTTCAAACATTTTTTCACTGCTTAAAAAAAAAATTGATTATTTAGTCTCAAGGTAGCCCTTTGTCTTTGGTAGAAAAGCAGGAAAACAAACTACAATGTATAGGTTTCTGTTTGTTTTCAAATTATTAGAGGGAAATATTATTGATACTTTCCCTAAAACAGTTATCAAATTAAGTTAATTGGTCTGGGTATGGGATGTAATTTAGTGGTAGATCACTTACTTAACACCCTCAAGACTCTCAATTGTTAGTACCTAAAAAATGTTTTACTAAAGTTAAACATTCTGTAGTAACTACTTAAATGTGTCCTTTTTAACACATACACGGTATCAAGTCTCTTTTCAACATTCTCAAAAAGATAACTGGGAAACCATTAGTATTCCTGGCCCACAATTCCTCTGTGCAGGAGAGACTTGGACCATATGGGTCAGGCTCAGTGCTTCAGGCCAAGAATGAAAGAGGAACACGTGGATCCTAACTTCAAGAAGCTCATGGTCCAGGAGAGTCATGTATCACAGCATTTGTCATAAATAAGAATAGAGCGTGTGTGTGTGTGTGTGTGTGTGTGTGTGTGTGTATTTACCTAAACCTAATTTAAGGAAAAGAGTATCAGATAGGCTCAAATCCTTTCTTTATCTATTCTCTCAGTCCATTCTCAATTGTTTAATAGATAATAAAATGTATCTAGCAATCCCAGGCACCTTTCTGCCCTCCTTTTGAAACTGCTAGGCTTCTACACACTTTTTTTTTTTTTTTCATTCACAGCCATGGTCCTATATAGAGAAATACCCTGTTTTCACTTCAGAAAAGGTGAGAAGTTACAGAAAAGGTGGCAAGGCAATTGTTTTAAGAATCTAAAAACCCTACTTCTCAACTTAGATCCTTTCATCTCCTAACTAAAAGCTTGCCTGTGAAGCACAAGAGAATAAGCCTCCATACCCTGCTCTCACCCCTGCCCTGGAATCAGCAGCTATCTGTGGGTACTCTGATCTGGAGACCTGCCCCCCGTAGCCTCCAGAGATCCTGCTCCTTTCTCACAGTCTGCCCTCCACTGAGGATTACACACGTGACCCTGAGTGTTGTCTGCCAGGTACTCATGGGTCTGGGTCAAAGAAAGAAGCCCCCAAGAAAAGCAATCTGTGCACGGGATTTACTAGAAGAAAAAAGCTCCCTTGAAGCTTTTCTCTTCAGAATTAGCATCGCCAGCCCATCTGTACACCGACCAGATGCCTCCAGAAAAGGTGAGCTGTGAAAGAAAGAAAACCAAATAAATGAAACACGAAAGAAACCTGACCCAAGGTTTTGCTGACTTCTACTCACCTTGACCACCTGTTGCAACAGCAGAGCCTGGCAACTATGTTACCTACCGCCTAAGTAATAAGTCCCTTAAAATGACTCCAACCACCTACAGGGAAAAAAGAACAGCGGACAACCTTACCCATAGAGTTCATTCTGTTCCTGTCCCCTGCCCTGGCTCATGGCCGAAGGCAGGGGAGCTTTTGATGGTATATGCCCGTGGATAACTGGCAGCCTGCCATCCATTATGGGTCTCTGGTGCCTCCCTTCCTAGCCACATCTTCCTGAGGAATTCTTGTAGGTCTCCTCACTTAGAGTACTGATTCTGTCTTTATTTCCCAAGCAAGCACACACTGTCCAAATAGCTTTGCCCAGTGAGATTCTTAGGAGTCTTGACAATCTTACTCTGTGGAGGGATTGTCTATTGCAATTTGGTCTGTTGCTGTGTATTCAAATACTAAATTCAGTCTCCCAAGATCTGCTTGCCCTAAGATGAGCAGTTGCTGTACAGATTTTCATGTACACCAACCTTTGTTGTGTAAATCTTGCCCCCAAATTACCCCTGATTGGTTAACAAAAGTTGCTGACAGCCTGTAGCTGGGCAGGTAAGAGGCAGGACAAAGGTTCCCAGACTTGGGGTGTCAGGTAGGGAGCATGAGAGAGAGCAAGAGAGAAGGAAGAAGAAGAAAATAGCCATGAGATACGTAGATCATGAACACATGGACATGAGGGCTGGCCCGATGGGGTAGTTGCAGCCCAGGCAGAACATAGCAAATGATATCTCGGGGATCCCAACAGGGAAGTAGACAAAATAGCATCTGATGCTTTTAAGTTTATTATAAATCTAAAGGTTTCTTTGTCTTTTATCTGAGAACAATATGGTCTGAAGTAGGGTAGAAACCCCTAATAGATATTTGAAAGCAACAAGGGAATGTAGCAAACACCCAGAATAGTGGTTACCACAACAGATGTTTGTCCCCTTCCTCGTGGCCACTTAGAAGCAGAATAGTTTCATTGCACCTCCATGTTCTAGATTCAGAGTTGTCCCTTCGCAGTGTTCTATGAGAGTAGGATAGCCATCCTTTCTGTAGATAGTTCAGCGTTTCTATAGTGGCCATCTCAGGAAGGCTTTTACTTACAGCCCCAGCAGCAGGAGAAATGTATGCAAATGGATTAAGCACACAGGATCCCTTTACTTTTCACACACTAAAATACACAACCTATGAGCTTTTATTTACCGTAGAGTATAAAGTGGCCTTTCTTTTGTAACTAAACCCAACCTTCTGCCTCTGTTGACTTACCTTGCTCTTTGAATTCTCCATCTTATCTTTCTAGGTTTTTCTTCCACGGCGTTATAATTCTATTTAATTAAGAATGCTTTGCACAGCCAGGTGACACTGATGCACACCTTTATTTTCAACAAACTCGGGATCCAGAGGCAGGTGAATCTCTGAGTGCAAGGCTAGCCTGAGAACTGTTAATGAAACTCTGCTATGCCAGCGGATAGGAGCCTAGCAAAACTGCATGACTGTCCTCCAAGAGGCCTCATCCAGCAGCTGATGGAAACAGATGCAGAGACCCACAGCCACACTTTGGCAGGGTTTGGGGAGTCTTGTTGAAAGAATGGGAGAAAGGATTGAGGGACCCAGAAGGTCAATGCCACCATAGGATGATCTGTAGAGTCAACTCACATGGGCACATGGTAGCTCACAGAGAATGAACCACCAACCAAAGAGCACGCATGCGCTGGCCCTAGGCCCCCTACACTATGTAGCAAGTATACAGCATAGTGACCATGTGGCTCCCCTAACTAGTGGAGCAGGGGTGGATGGATTCTGACTCTGTTACCTCCCACTGGATCCCTTCCCCACCCCCAACCCCTGCTGGGCTGCCTTGTCTATCTTGGGAAAAGATATGCCTAGTCCTGCTGTGACTTGACATGTCACAAAGTGTTGGCATCCTTCCCTTTTCAGAGATGGGGAGGGGATCATGAGGGGAGGGGGATGAGGATGGGGCTGGGAGGAGAAGAGGGAGGGGGCTTGGATTGGGATATGAAGTGAATAAGTAAATTAAGAAAAAAGAAAAGAGCTGGGCGTGGTTGCACACACCTTTGATCCCAGCACTTGGGAGGCTGAGGCAGGCGGATTTCTGAGTTCGAGGCCAGCCTGGTCTACAGAGTGAGTCTAGGACAGCCAGGGCTATACAGAGAAACCCTGTCTCAGAAAAAAAAAGAAAAAAGAAAAAAAGAAAAGAATTCTTTGAGTAGTAGCTACAAGACAGCTATTGACTCTTGTGTTATGAGCCAGAACTCTGTTTCCCTCCCAAGATGGACTGTGCCTCTAGTCCATTGGAACACTGACTGGAACACCCAGCTTCTCTCTGAACCTTGGAAACTGCAGAAACTGCAGAAATCTCTGTGCAGGTACACGGGCCGGGCTGATGATTTGCTCAGGGGTCATCTTGTTCTTTGACATTTGTGTGAGTGAGCTCACCAGTTCTGTGCAAGGCACTCAGTGTTTGCTGGAGCCGGTTCCGGGCTTTGATCATGGGCCTTGCTGACACCAGTTCACACCTGGGAAGCAGAGATTGTGCTGTTTACAGAAAGCACCAGGCTGAGTCAAAAAGTAGCAGCAGTCCACAACAGTTCTCTGAAATTTCCAAGACTTCAACTGGTGTCCCTAGTAATATCAGCACTTTCTCTTCAGAGTTGTATGCATGTAGGTCAGCCAATAGAGGATGATGATGGAGATGACGATGATGATGATGATGATGATGATGATGATGATGGAGATGATGATGATGATGGTGGTGATAATGATGGTGGTGGTGGTGGTGATGATGATGATGATGGAGATGATGATGATGTTGATGATGGAGATGATGATGGTGGTGGTGGTGGTGGTGGTGGTGGTGGTGGTAGTGGTGGTGGTGGTGATGATGATGATGGTGGTGGTGGAGATGACAACGACGATGATGATGGAGATGATGATGACAACGACGACGACGACGACGATGATGATAATGATGGTGATGGAAGGGTTTCCTCAAAGCAGCAGAAGGCCTTTACCTACAGTTGCTTCTTTCCTTATGGGTAAATGATGACCACAGTTCATTGCTAGGACACTGACAATGACATCGCTGTCTAACAGTGGCTCGGGGTCCTCTTCCCTCTGTGGTGAAGCTGGCTGGCTGGGCTTGGTCACAAAACCATTCATTTAATTGAGCAGATGAATAAATACCCAAAGCGTAGGAAACAGACTGACTAGTTCACACAGATGTGAGACGAACATCAGCAACCCTGGAGCATGGTTCTAAAGAGGACTAAGACACGTTTTCAGTCTTGGAAAAGTATAAAAAACAATCACTCTCCAGGCCTGACGATGGCTCCTGCACTGAAGACATTAAGATACAAATATTATTATATTTTATTTCCTCCCACTCTGACATGCACAAATGTATTCCAAACGTTCCCTGCATCTCAGAGAGCATCCCTTGATGTTGTTTATTTCCTTTTGTGGTGTCTTTTTGTCAGTATGGGAGACCAAATCCAAGACCTGACAAAGGCTAGGCAAATGTTCTACCCCTGCCCGCATCCTAAGAACTTTACCAAATGAATAGTTTAATTGGGTTGCTTCTCACGAGATATTAGTTACTAGCACCTTAGATCACAGATTAGGGTTTTATTTTTTTAATTAGGATAAAGATAATACGGATTTTCTAAAAAGCTGACAAACATTGGCACATGGAGGAGAACTGGGTCTCGGTAGATGTCACGAAACGCAGTAACTTTAAGAAGATTGCCCTTTTGAGGTATCAACTCTCAACCTTTTGGTTGTTACCCATTGAGAGCAGCAACTGACTTCTAAATTCTTTGTACTTTGTCAAATTATCTTTTAAAAATAGAAAAATATTCACTAAGTGGAACTGAACAGCTGAACAGGCGAGGTGCTCACCGCGTGTCATAAAGATCATAAAAGTCATCTCTTTACACACCTTATCTAATACCCCACACCCCTTTGTAAAACAATGAGGTAGGATCTAGATCAGTGAGGAGTGTTGTCCATGACCCTTTCCGGCCCTCTGTCCATCATGTTGACTGCCCAGAAAGCTGATTTCACTAGACTTCATCAAACAGCCTCCCCTTTCCCTGTATTCCAGTCAGGTTCGGCTGTGGGAAACCACACAAGATCAAAGAAGGAGAAAGAAGATGGAAACATTAATTCCTTGGTCCTGCTCTTCATCCTTCATGGAGTTCACAGCTCAGCTAAGGGGTCATGTCCCATACTGACAGCCACACTTCCCCAAGTCCTGGATTCTGATAAGCTGGCTCCTCTCCGTGTCCTTCCAGACCTAGGTCTGAGAAAACTCCCAACCACGGCTACATCTTGAAGTTTCCCTTGACCTTCCCAACACCTGGGAAAGCGCGTGCCATCTGTATGCTGCTGGAACCCCCCTGCCTCAGATTGCAGCCAGAAAGACTTAGTAATGAATAGTTTATTGAAACGTGCAACAGAAAGATGTAGGTAGGCATCTGCCTTCAGGCTAATGTAGTAGTTCAGGCGACCTCCTCAAGGCTATGAGAACTGAAGGAGACTATCAGTTAATCATCGCTTTAATGATAATATCACTAAGTCTCTGTGCCCCTTATTTCGGCATAGTCAGGTGTGACCGACCACAAGAGGCCGACAGCCCTGAGAATGTCTGCTAAGTCTTCGTTTCTTGTCTAAGGGGTCGTAGATCTGACAATTCAGGGTAACTGAAGTCGGAAACAATCTCTTTCGTGCACATCCTAGTCATTACCCGACGAGGGCTTCGTGAAGAAACAGCTTTAGACCAGTGGCCACCAAAGACATGTCAGCCTCAGTCACAAGGAGGCCTAAGCAGATACGATGGCAAAATGATTGAGTGTGATTGATTGTTTGCTTGCTTGATTGCGAATGAATTTTTTTCTCACATCTGGAAAGCAAGTATGGAAGCTTAGGACAGAGGCTCTCATGGTTTGGGTCTCACAGGGCTCTTTCTTTGCTTCTTTCTTGCTGTGTCCTCAGGAAAACAGCCAGAGAGAAAAAGGAGCTAAACTCTTCCCCCAGAAGACCTCGGGGCATAAAGCCCATCAGCCTCGGCAGGGCCCTCATCGCCCGCCAGGCTTTGCTGAATTGACAATATTAACTAAACCTCCATTTTCCTTTTGAATGAAACAAAAGCCTATAACCCCTCTAGCCATTAATGCTCTGTGCTGTACTTACACCTGCATTCATGTATATATGTATGTGTATATTTGTTTACTTATGAAGAATAGAGGCACATAAGTCTGGTGCTACTGTGACAAAGTTTGGTCAGGTTTGCAAGCCCTAACCAGTGAACATCTTACAGGGAACCCAGCCTGCGTTTTCCATGCCTACAAGCACGTTTTGCTAAGTTGAGAAAATTAAAATAAAAAAAAAAAAACCACACACAATAAAGAACAACAGAAAATAATAAAAATACTCCCCTGTATTTACGGCTTCCCTTGCTTCTAACCTGGTTCTCAGATGATGGCTGCAATTCTGCCTAGAGTTCCCTGTCTTGTACTGTGGTTTTACAGTGTTGCTTCACAGGTTTACACAGTAACATGCCATTTCCCCAGCAAGCCCAGCGTGCTGGGTTATAAGCAGAGAGAAGATCTTGTTTGCTTGCGAGCAATGACTTTGCAAAAGAACCCAGTAACTGAAGCAAAAGAAATCCTGACACCAGAACAGATCTGAATGAGAAAATGCTTGCAGCTGGAGCGTCTGGGTAGCGAGGGATGTAAACGGAGCACCGGGGCCCACTCTCACCGCGACCTACCAAGCTCGGAGACATTTGAAACCCAGCGCAGGTGCTGCGAGAACATTTAGAAATGAATACTTTCCACAATGTGGGTTGTCCACAGAGACCCGCCACTGGACACCATGCAGAGAGACTTTGGAGAGAGCACCCAGTCTTAAATGGGGTGCCTTCACCAAGACTCCCCCCCACCCCCACCGCCAGGGCTCCGGGAGCTATGGAGAAGAGGAGGCAGAAAGAAGGTAAGAGCCAGAGGAGATGTTGATTCCAAGGAAACAGGGTCTTCCAGAGACAAGAACGACACACACATCAGCTCACAGAGACTGTGGATGACGCACAAAACCTGAACAAGTTCAAGCCATATGGGGTCCCAGAACTGAGAAAGGAAATGGATGAAAGCTCCCTCCCCCAACCAAGAAGCAACCTGTGATTGATACCCGCTGGCAAAGGGAAATCAGTTTTCTCCAATGGAGTCTCACTGGGTATATTAACCCCAAACCAGGGGAAGGCCCATGCCTCAGAATAGCTGGCCAACACAAAATCAACTCAGTAGCCTTTTTACAGACTTTCAGTTTCATTTTGCTTTGTGGTTTCCACCCCACCCCCGACCCCCCGCATGATGGTGATTTTGATTCTTGTATTTATTGGGTTTCTTTTTTTTTTTTTTTCGACAGAGAGACAGACAGAACATAAGTTGGGTTGATAGAGAGGCATTGGGAATATGGAAGGAATTGGGAGAGGTAGAAATAGAATAAAACACATTGTATGAAAAAGATTTTTCAATTAAAATTAATTTAAAAAATAACAACAAAATAAAATAATGTCCCCAGCATGGTATGGGCCAGGCTGATGTACCCCTCAGCCCACCTCCGTGGACTGAGGGTGGATTAAATGTGCTAACGAGGAACCAAAGGAGTCAGGATCTGCCAGTCCTACTCCCAGAAAAAGCTGGCCCACTTAATGACAAGCTTGCTTTTGGAGCACCCACTATCCCAAATGGCCACTCTACATGGGCTTATTCGTTCCCACTTAGGGTGACATACACCATTCTTACTCATTTCTCTGGCCTGGAACATTTTGACCCAATGCTAGGACCACAATGCCAGGTCTGGCAGGAAGTATCACCCTTCATTCCTGAGGGTGAGGCCAGGCTGCTGGCTCAGCCAGCTATTGCTTCTGCAACCCCTGAGACCTGCAGTCCCCACAGTCCCCCACCTTGGCCTTCAGTAGCACTGGCTGTTGCACTGCACATAAAAAAAAAAGTTCTCCCTAAAAACATCAGGACGTGTGGTCACGAGGCTACACACACACACACACACACACACACACACACACACA